>SSNP01000008.1:8816220-8831245 GCA_006937955.1 Pachypanchax playfairii
GGTCCTGGTCCTCCTGACCACCTGATGTCTTTGTATTTATGATGCTGCTACTGTGGTCAGAGAGCTTCATCTTCTTTGGTTTGAACATAAAAACTGACAACTTTACATGTTGGTTTAATCCAGATTCAGTCTCAGCTGCCATCTTCTTACTCAACACAGAACAGAAATTCTTCTTCCCCGTCAGCTCTCTCTCCTCTAACATGAAATCGTCCTCCGCGGGCAGCTCACTCGGCCCTTCTAACTCTTTATCTGACGGTGGATTTTGCAGGCTGGTCATTTTGCTTCTGGAAGCATCTCTGCAGACAGACTTCCCTCCATGTTTTCCTACACGTTTAGCACACGGGGTTGAAATAAGCTGCTGGACTCTGTTGTATCTACTGTTCTTGGAATTTTTGGGAAACCCGGGTCCAATAGGTGTTTTTTCTTTCTGTTGCTCAAACTGATGATTCTCCGCCTGACTTTGGGGCATTCTTTTTTCTAAATGTACATTTTTGTTACAATTTGTTTCACCTTCTGAAACAAAGGAAAGATTTTTTAAAGGAAATGACGGTACGTTGATGTTTGAATCGATGCGATCTGGAACGTCCTCCTCGCTGTGATGATTGGATTCTCCGTGATCTGCTGATTTATCCAGCTGTTCATTGACGTTCACTTGAGTTGATGTAACTACAGGTGAGTTGATAACATCCAGTGACGGTTGGAGGAACTCATCTCTCTCCACTGCTTCACCTCTGTCTGACTCAGAGATTTTGGTGCTGATTTCACGCTGTTGGTGGTTCACAGCTGCATCTGAGGTTAAAGTCTCAGACATGGCGTCTCTCAGCCTAATGAAGGACACAGATGTCAGTTGTATGTGTGATTCAGCGTATGATTGACCCCTCCCTTTCCACCACATCCGTCAGCAGCGCGAGTCGAACGTGTCTCAGGAGCGACATCTCGCGGCACATACACGCCTGTTCTATTTTTTTACGTGCTACGCGTCTCAAACGCATCACAAGTTCGACATTTTGGATAGAGGAAGACGTCTGCCTTAAAGATTGAGGTTGAAAAACAATTGAAAACAGTTTCTCACAACCTTGTTTGATTGAGGTTTGGTGAAGCAGAAACAACTGCTGAACAATGGCACTCCACTACTGGGTTTTGTAGACCCCCGCTGTAAGCTTTTCCAAAACTGAAATATGTTACGAGGGAGCCCTTTGGATCTTTAAATGTCCTTCATATTTACATAAAACGGACAGAACATAAAACACAAACCTTTTGGAGTCATGTTGTAGTGTTTGTCTGCTTGTCGTTGTGTATACAGACGAAGTCACGCGTGATTTTGCTAATCTCGTGTGACTTTGTGCGCTTTCAATGACGGTTGCTTCCCTGCTGCTACGCGTCTGATACACATCCGGTGGAAAGGGCCAAGCAGCAGAATACACGAGCGAGACGTGCTGCTTCAGTAACGTGCTGCTGACGCATTCGGTGGAAAGGAGGAGTGAGGCTCTTCAGTGTATTTATACTGTTACATCACTCTCACCAAGCTAGTCGCTCCATCTCACTCTGAAGCAGCTCAGGCAGTCTGAGACCTTCCAGCAGGATCTGACACTGAGTCTGATACTGCTGAACAGGGTCAGCAGGGAACGAGGTGAGCAGTGCGTTGACGTTCCCCAGCAGAGCTCCACCCTGGAAGAGAAACACATTTGATGGTTAAAGAGTGAGTGAGAGCAAAAGGGAAGAAAGGTTAGAAAACCCATACTAACATATATAATTCCGGTTCCTATAGTTTCTAAAAGTAGAACGGGAGGAAGAGCTTTTAGCTATCAGGCTCCTCTCCTGTAGAACCAGCTTCCATTTTTAATCCTACACCTTGTGTAGCATTCCTTTTTCACACAATCCTATAGTCAGGGTTAGCTTGGGTTATCCCGGTCCACCCCTTTAGTTATGCTGCTTTAGGTTTAGACTGCCAGAGGACATACTGACCACATGTCTTCACTCTGCTGTTTTTATTTAACCTGGCTGTGCCAGATCTATGTGTAGCCCCGCCTCTTGTCGAGTTGGGGACACACATACATCTGGAACTGCTCCGTTTGAAACAGTCTATAAAAGGGAGGGACATTAGATATACTATTTTAAGCTGATTGGAGGATGCGCTAGCAAATGCTTGCCTTTGATGGTTTGTTTTTAGCCAATCACAGTAAATCGAGCTCTTGCAAATCCATTCAGGAGAAAAACACACACCTCGTTATCACTAAGAAAAGCAAAACACATCTTTACCATCTAGAAATACACAAAGTAGTTACCTTTGATCATTTTTCAATGAATAAATCATCTCTAGTCCTAAAACAGCACAGTACATCCACCAGCAGCCATGTTTGTTTTGCTTTGTCTGCCTGGCACTTGCTGCCAATCATACCTGAACACCCGCCCCAAAGCACAATGATTGGTTTAGCATTGTTTGATCGAATCAGACGATTCAGTTGGAGCGGTACAAGATGGATTTTCATGGGTTTGGAAAACTTAAAATCTCGCGAGACTCTGTCTTGCAGTGCAAGATTAGTCTTTATTCTTTATGGTTATATTTATTATTGTTGCTGCTCTTGAAGTTTTCTACATTTATCTTTCTATAGACATGACGACTGGCTCAAATCCATCAGTGTTTGTCTCTTTCCTGTCAGCTCAGACCCCAGTCAGCTAAGGCAGAAGGCCACCCATCCTGAGCCGGGTTCTGCTAGAGGTTTCTTCCTGTTAAAAGGGAGTCGTTCCTTTCCACTGTCGCCAATCGTGCTGCTCCCGATAGGGGATTGTACTGAAATAACAATTCAGCCCAATCGGCTGGTTCCTTAGATAGAAAATGTTTTATTATTAATTGATGGATTTTTCGCTAAAGTGTTTTGAAATGACTTTGTTATGAACTGGTGCTTATAAATAAAAATGATTTTAATTAAACAAATTTTCAAACCACCAATTTAGATTCTACACTAAATAAAAGTTTAGAACAAATACTACACCAACAGCTCAGGAGTCAGTTCCATTCTGATGATCGTACATGTTTGTCAATCTGTAATTGATGTTATTCTTTGTGTCTAACCTGCATGGAGCACTCCATGACAGAGACGGCGGTGACAGCATCCTCTATAGAGACCGTCTCTCTGTACATCAGCCTGGCGTGAGCTGTAAGATCAAACAGATCAAATTCACCAGGTGTCAAACAGAACCACCACGTTAAACAGAACTGAACAAGTCTGTCCTCACCTTCCGCCAGTCTGCTGAGACTCTCCAGCATGCGAATAGTCGTACGTGCAGCGTTTCGACCGTCACGCTGTCGCTGCAGCTGATAATAACGAGTTAGAATACATTTGGCCTGTTCAGACATTTGAGGCTGCAGCCGTTTGATGACACTGAAGTAGGCTTTCATTTTCTCCATGGACCATAATGCAGAAGACTCGACTAGAAGTCCTACAGCAGAACAGAACCAAGTACATGTTCATCTTCACAGAGATAGAAATCGTACAACAGACACAAAAACATTACAGAAATAAACTAAATATTTTTTTGAATAAACAAATATATTCAAACAAACAAATCAAGAAATATTTATTTTATAGTTTTGTTTCCATATGAAAGTATTACCTCCCTCCTCCAAAATAAAAGATGAAATAATCCTGTCCCACTCTGTGTTCCTGGTGTCCAGCAGAACCAGAACCAGATCGAAGCGACTCAGTAAAGGACTGGCCAGAGCCACGTTAACAGAAAGAGGCTCGTTGGGATCATACTGGCCTTTAGGGTTGGTAGCTGCCAAGATGGAGGTTCGAGTGTTCAGCTTACACACCATCCTGTAGAGAAGAGGAGTCACAACAAAAAAACAAACAGATCGGTTTTCCATGTTGTTTATAAGCTGGTTCTTCCCACATACAGTGGTGTGAAAAACTATTTGCCCCCTTCCTGATTTCTTATTCTTTTGCATGTTTGTCACACAAAATGTTTCTGATCATCAAACACATTTAAACATTAGTCAAAGATAACACAAGTAAACACAAAATGCAGTGTTTAAATGATGGCTTTTATTATTTAGGGAGAAATAAATCCAACCCTACATGGCCCTGTGTGAAAAAGGATTTGCCCTCCTTGTTAAAAAATAACCTAACTGTGGTGTATCACACCTGAGTTCAATTTCTGTAGCCACCCCCAGGCCTGATTACTGCCACACCTGTTTCAATCAAGAAATCACTTAAATAGGAACTGCCTGACACAGAGAGGTAGACCAAAAGCATCTCAAAAGCTAGACGTCATGCCAAGATCCAAAGAAATTCAGGAAGAAATGAGAGTACAAGTAATTGAGATCTATCAGTCTGGTAAAGGTTATAAAGCCATTTCTAAAGCTTTGGGACTCCAGCGAACCACAGTGAGACATATTATCCACAAATGTCAAAAACATGGAACAGTGGTGAACCTTCCCAGGAGTGGCCGGCCGACCAAAATTACCCCAAGAGCACAGAGACAACTCATCCGAGAGGTCACAAAAGACCCCAGGAAAACATCTAAAGAACTGCAGGCCTCACTTGCCTCAATTAAGGTCAGTGTTCATGACTCCACCATAAGAAAGGGACGGGGCAAAAACAGCCTGTATGGCAGATCTCCAAGACGCAAACCACTGTTAAGCAAAAAACATTACGGCTCGTCTCAATTTTGCTAAGAAACATTTCAATGATTGCCAAGACCTTAAGGAAAATACCGTGTGGACTGATGAGACAAAAGTTGAACTTTTTGGAAGGCAAATGCCCCGTTACATCTGGTGTAAAAGTAACAGCATTTCAGAAAAAGAACATCATACCAACAGTAAAATATGGTGGTGGTAGTGTGATGGTCTGGGGTTGTTTTGCTGCTTCAGGACCTGGAAGGCTTGCTGTGATAGATGGAACCATGAATTCTACTGTCTACCAAAAAAATCCTGAAGGAGAATGTCTGGCCATCTGTTCGTCAACTCAAGCTGAAGCGATCTTGGGTGCTGAAGCAGGACAATGACCCAAAACACACCAGCAAATCAACCTCTGAATGGCTGAAGAAAAACAAAATGAAGACTTTGGAGTGGCCTTGTCAAAGGCCTGACCTGAATCCTACTGAGATGCTATGGCACGACCTTAAAAAGGCAGTTCATACTAGAAACCCCTCAAATAAAGCTGAATTACAACAATTCTGTACAGATGAGTGGGCCAAAGCTCCTCCAGAGCTGTAAAAGACTCGTTGCAAGTTATCACAAATGCTTGACTGCAGTTCTTGCTGCTAAGGGCCCAACCAGTTATAAGGTTCAGGGGGCAATTCCTTTTTCACACAGGGCCATGTAGGGTTGGATTTTTTTTTCTCCCTAAATAATAAAAGCCATAATTTAAAAACTGCATTTTGTGTTTACTTGTGTTATCTTTGACTAATGTTTAAATGTGTTTGATGATCAGAAACATTTTGTGTGACAAACATGCAAAAGAATAAGAAATCAGGAAGGGGGCAAATAGTTTTCACACCACTGTAAACTCTGATTGACCCAGTTTATAGTCACATGATGTTTCTTTGATCAAGTTCAGTCACACCTAACAAGAATCATGAAAAATGATGCTGGTAGAAATTATAATTGAATCTGTTTATTTAACTGCATTGTAGCAAAAAAACTACACTTAAAAAGAAAACCATCCAAGATGGCTGCCAGTCTAGTTCTTTGTGTGCTTTGTTTATTTATTTTCAGTTGTGCTTCATATCAGATCAGTAACTTTTTACCAATTAAAAGATGCTTCATTGAGTCTATTTTGGCTTCTTTTAACAACCAATAACCAGGTTTTATGTACAAACAACAGACCTGACTTCTTTGAGTGTTTTTCTCCGATTTCCCTTCCCCTTCTTTTAACTATAGTGGCTGGCATGAGGCCTTTGGACCCACCTAATGACTTTTTTCCCCCTCAGCTCCTAAAGAAAGTTTTCCCTGTGGTGGCTCAATCGATCCTTGAGATCCTTGATGATGGGTAGCATTCCCCAGGTTTTTAAACATGTGGTTGTCCAGCCTGTCCTGAAAAAGCCGGGCCTGGACGCCAATGACATACAGTGGGGCAAAAAAGTATTTAGTCAACCACCAATTGTGTAAGTTCTCCCACTTAAAAAGATCAGAGAGGCCTGTAATTTTCATCATAGGTATACCTCAACTATGAGAGACAAAATGAGGAAAAAAAATCCAGAAAATCACATGGTCTGATTTTTAAAGAATTTATTTGCAAATTATGGTGGAAAATAAGTATTTGGTCACCTACAAACAAGTAAGATTTCTGGCTTTCACAGACCTGTAAGTTCTTTAAGAGGCTCCTCGGTCCTCCACTCGTTACCTGTATTAATGGCACCTGTGTGAACTCGTTATCAGTATAAAAGACACCTGTCCACAACCTCAAACAGTCACGCTCCAAACTCCACTATGGCCAAGACCAAAGAGCTGTCAAAGGACACCAGAAACAAAATTGTAGACCTTCACCAGGCTGGGAAGACTGAATCTGCAATAGGTAAGCAGCTTGGTGTGAAGAAATCAACTGTGGGAGCAATTATTAGAAAATGGAAGACATACAAGACCACTGATAATCTCCCTCGATCTGGGGCTCCACGCAAGATCTCACCCCGTGGGGTCAAAATGATCACAAGAACGGTGAGCAAAAATCCCAGAACCACACGGAGGGACCTAGTGAATGACCTGCAGAGAGCTGGGACTAAAATAACAAAGGCTACCATCAGTAACACACTACGCCGCCAGGGACTCAAATCCTGCAGTGCCAGACGTGTCCCCCTGCTGAAGCCAGGACAAGTCCAGGCCCGTCTGCGGTTTGCTAGAGAGCATTTGGATGATCCAGAAGAGGATTGGGAGAACATCATATGGTCAGATGAAACCAAAATAGAACTTTTTGGTAGAAACTCAACTTGTCGTGTTTGGAGGGGAAAGAATGCTGAGTTGGATCCAAAGAACACCATACCTACTGTAAAGCATGGGGGTGGAAACATCATGCTTTGGGGCTGTTTTTCTGCAAGGGGACCAGGACGACTGATCCGTGTAAAGGAAAGAATGAATGGGGCCATGTATCGTAAGATTTTGAGTGAAAACCTCCTTCCATCAGCAAGGGCATTGAAAATGAGACGTGGCTGGGTCTTTCAGCATGACAATGATCCCAAACACACCGCCCGGGCAACGAAGGAGTGGCTTCGTAAGAAGCATTTCAAGGTCCTGGAGTGGCCTAGCCAGTCTCCAGATCTCAACCCCATAGAAAATCTCTGGAGGGAGTTGAAAGTCCATGTTGCCCAGCGTCAGCCCCAAAACATCACTGCTCTAGAGGAGATCTGCATGGAGGAATGGGCCAAAATACCAGCAACAGTGTGTGAAAACCTTGTGAAGACTTACAGAAAACGTTTGACCTCTGTCATTGCCAACAAAGGCTATATAACAAAGTATTGAGATTAACTTTTGTTATTGACCAAATACTTATTTTCCACCATAATTTGCAAATAAATTCTTTAAAAATCAGACAATGTGATTTTCTGGATTTTTTTTCCTCATTTTGTCTCTCATAGTTGAGGTATACCTATGATGAAAATTACAGGCCTCTCTGATCTTTATAAGTGGGAGAACTTACACAATTGGTGGCTGACTAAATACTTTTTTGCCCCACTGTAAGTAATTTCCGTCCCATCTCCAAGCTCCCATTTTTGTCCAAATTGTTGGAGAAGGTGGTTTTTAGCCAGATCTCAGACTATCTTGATCATTTTAATGTCTTAGACCTGTTTCAGTCCGGTTTTCACTCCCTTCACAGTACAGAGTCGGCACTACTTAGAGTTTTTAATGATATTTTACTCGCCTCTGACTCCGGCTCTTATGTCCTGCTGATCCTCCTGGATCTATTCACCGCTTTTGATACCGTTGATCATGCTATTCTGCTGCAACGCCTGGAGTCCTTAGTTGGCATCCGAGGATCAGCTCTCCAGTGGTTTCGCTCGTGCTTTCAGGCCAGAAGTTTTAATGTTGCATTAGGAAATTGTGCCTCTGCTGTGCCCCTTACCTGTGGAGTTCCCCAAGGTTCGATTTTGGGTCCACTTCTTTTTAACTTGTATCTTTTACCACTGGCAGGCATTTTAAAGAAATTTCAGGTGAATTACCACCTTTATGCCGATGACTGCCAGTTATATGTGGCCCTAAAATCAACTGATCCAGTGCAACCCCTTTCTGACTGTATGGCTGAGATTAAGACTTGGCTCTCAGCAAATTTTCTCCACTTAAACGAGTCTAAAGCAATACTGTTTTCCCCTTGTTCTCCTGCTGCTGTAGTCCCGACTCTGCCCTCCTGCTTGTCGGCTCTACTGAAACCGAACATCAAAAATCTGGGGGTCATCTTTGACTCTGACCTCAGATTTGATGTCCAGATTAATCAGTTTGTTAGATCCTGTTTTTTCCACCTCCGTAGGCTGACCAAGCTAAAACCCATTTTGAGGAGAAAAGATCTTCACTCAGTCATCCATGCGTTTGTGACATCACGCCTTGATTATGCCAACTCTCTGTTATATGGTGCTCCTTCATCCACAATAGTTCGTCTCCAGTTAGTACAAAATGCTGCTGCACGATTTTTAACTGGGACTACTTTGAAGCAACATATCACCCCTGTACTGGCTAATCTGCACTGGCTGCCAATCCGTTATTGAATTAAATTTAAGATTCTTTTATTTGCTTTTAAATCTTTGCATGCGCTAGGGCCACCCTACTTGGCGCAGCTTCTCTGTCCCTATGTCCCGAGGCGTTCCCTGAGGTCCTCTGAGCAGCACTTGCTGCAGGTTCGTCCAGCCCGCTATAAGGCCCACGGTGAGCGGGCGTTCTCAGTTTGCGCCCCTAGTTTATGGAACCAGCTCCCCCTGACGGTCAGACTCGCCCCATCTCTTAGTATTTTTAAGATCCGTTTAAAGACTTACTTTTATTCTCAGGCTTTTAACTCTGTTGGGGCAGTCTAACCCCTTGCTGACATTATTTTATTGTTTTTATGTTTGTTTTTATAGTATGTTTATTTTTATCTCTGTATTGTTGTTTTTATTTGTGTACAGCACTTTAGTCTGTGTCACTGCAGTTTTTAAATGTGCTTTGTAAATAAATTGATGATGAACACTGATTCACCTTTTAGAAATGTTTATTTCACTGTTACGCTGGACTTACAGTCTATTACTGGGAGATTGTACCAGGAGAGGAATACTAAGTATATACTAGTACTTTAGTCTATGAATTGAATGGACATATGAACACGAGACTCCATCTTGTTTTGTTTGTCTTTCAGGTCTGAAAAGCTGTTTGGTTTTTTTCTCTACAGTCGTGCTTCTTCACTAAAAACTGGTATTGAATTCTACAGGAATTAAAAGGATTGTTTTCTAATACCAAGAAGAAACTCTATTATTTTCTAATATGAAAACCCTGCAGACATTCAGACTGAGTTTTTGGCTCATTACTAATTTCTGTGTATTTTAAATTGTTGAAAGATTGTGTTTGATTGAAAGGTCAAAAATGTGTTTTATAAAATGTAAAATACTGCAGATTTGGTCACTCGTTTAAAATGTGATCATGCTTTAATTATTATTTGTATATTTTTTGTTAAATATTGCATAATTAATAACTTGTTTAAATGTGATTTCCTGTGAAATGTAGGCGTGATCATTTCAAAATCATCACAATAGCCGAGATGAATATAAATAACGTGTTGACTACTGACTCAATATGGATAAGTATCATTTTTAACAAATTATATTATATAAACTAAATATAAACGGAGAAAATGTTTAATATGATAAAAGTATCAAGCTGTTGACTCAGTATTCATGTACAGAGAATCAAATCTATTTGATTCTGTTTTCTGATACATCTGATATTATCATTAGTTTTGTTTTCGCTCATTAAATCCAGTGAGGACGTGGACGTGCGGTTTTCATACCCGGCTTTGGCCACACTGATCGACTGTTGCTCCATAGCTTCATGAATACTGATCCGATCGTGTTCCTTGATGCTGTTGAATTCATCGATGCAGCACAAACCTCCATCTGACAGAACCAGAGCTCCAGCCTCCAGGTGCCACTCACCTCCATCTTTTACTGCTGCGACGGTCAGTCCTTCAGAAAATACATACGTACGAAGAGAAATCAAGCTGTTGATCTAATCTTCTTGACTCCAAACATTATTCAACCTAAGAACTTCCTAAAAATAATAAAAACAGGCCCACCAGCACTTGTTGATCCAATCCCAGCTGTCAGAACCGAACGGGGGATGACCTTGGCAGCATATTTCAGAAACTGAGACTTTCCCGTACCAGGGTCTCCAACCATCAGCATATGACACTCTCCTGTTTTAAATAAATGAGCCCGATTTTGTTAATCACAAAGCCAGAAAACAATTCTACATTTCCAGCTATAAATGACTACTTTACATAAAGAACTCTAAATATAAAGACGTGTCAATAAAATAAAATAAAAAACATCTTTGCTAATCAATGATTTCCAGGTTGAAAAGAGGGGAAACAGCTGGTCTGGAACTTTTTTATTCCAGATGTAATTGACTGTATTGACTCCATTTCAGACTGGTTCTACTAACTGTCTTCTTCTTTTTAATGGAGGTTCTTTTATTATTACCCACCGGTCAACGTTCTGGATAAGAGACTGAACTAAAGTTTTTTTCAAGTGCCTCATCATAGTGACGTACCTGAATGAGGCAGGAAGTCGGAAGTATTGCTGGAAACGAACCTCATCCATATGTAGCTCCTGGAGCAAATGGTTTAACTCCTCAAACTCAGAACGCATCTGAAGAATGGGGTGTATCCACAAACGGAGTAAATAAAGCCAAGCCACTCTTTATATATGATCCACCATAGCTCAGAACATCCAATAACAAAGGAAGCCCCGCCTACGCGCTCTTTTTAACGGTCAGGCATTACAAGCTTCAACTTTCAAGCGTCAAACTTGAAGCGTTATGAACGTCGCTTGACGCTGACAAAGTGGCCGACGCGAACGCACCATAAGAAGCAGAAGATCTAGCAGTTGTAGCTGATGCTTTTGTTCTAAAGATGCAGTAGGACCTGGAGAGTAAACTGTAATGTTGGTGTGTGCAGTCATGAATCCAGAGGCAGCATCTCTACAGCCAGTACGAGACTCAGTTCAATTAGCTGGACCACGAATCGGAAGGCGACTACAGAGCGTACCTCCAGATGGACCACAGCTGTTCGTATGGGTCGCTGTGACTGTAGCTTTAATAGGAAATAATAGTTGAGATACAACTGAAATAAGATGAATACCTCTGATCTTGGTCCCAGAGCAGTCAATTCTCTGAACTCCACCAGCTAAAACCATTGCCACAGCCAGCTTCACCACATACATGCCAAAAACCTTTGGACACAGACTCAACAAAATCTGGTTTCTCCCTAGAAAATGAAAAATTTATGATAAAATTAAAATAGCACAAATAACAGTAGGGAGTGTTAGTCTGTAATCCATCCTTACCAGCTAGACGATCATACTTGTAGCCGTCCCAGAATTCATCAAAGTCTTTCTGAACATCCTTCACATACAAAGCAGCAGCAGCCTGCTGGTTCTTCACCTCTATGTTGTTAGCTTTGAGGACCAGCTCCACATCACAGCGAGTGCCTTCAAATAAAGGCTTCCAGCGGAGACACGTCACCCCATAAACCATCACATCGTCTCCTGAAACCACATGATACACATGTTTACTGGGTACGCCGGCCCTTTAAAAATATATTAAGGCACTACTAGAGACTAATAACAGTCTAATGTCTTCTTTTGTTTCATGTTGCTGCGTGTTGTGTCACAACATAAAGAGGTTTATCACTTTTACACTGAACAGTTTTTTTCTAGCATAAACATGGAAACTACAGAGATGGAAATTAACTTTAAAACCAACCAGGAACTTGGAGAACAATTACAACAGTCCTGCATTTAGATACATTGTTATTTAAATAACTTTGATATATACAATGTTAAGGGGTGCGGAATGAAAGTACAGTATTTCCTTTAAAAATGATATTTGAATTAAAATTTAATATAGTATTGATTTTGTCAACGTTGGCATTATGTTTATATCTACCAGCCAATAGCAGCAGCATTGCAGATTGTCTAATACAGTAAATAGTTAGAGGTTGATACTAGGGCCCGACCGATATGGATTTTTTGATATCGATACTGATATAAAGACTTTAGAGACGGCCGATAGCCGATATAATGTCCGATAAATCCATCTACCAGAAAAAATGTCAAAAATATTACTGAAAGCTAAAACACTGCATTCTAAGCTCATTCTTAAGCTCATGTTTACCTGTTAGACACCATGAGATATCTGAATTATTCACTGATTCCAAAAAATTTAAATAATAGACAAGTTTATCTATTTTATGAACATTTCTTTACATTTTTAACTGGGCATCTCAATAATGGAGATGCAGAAACACATATGAAAAAAATAAATCAATAAAAAATATCTGAAAACATCTGCAATTTTTTTACCGACAGCCGATATCACCCTGGACCCCCATATCAGCTGATAATATCACCGGCCGATATTATCGGTCGATATGGGGGTCCAGGGTGATAGAGATATATCGGTCGGGCCCTATTTGATACTGTGGAAAACGGCAACGTCTGCAAGTCAAGCAGCTGCTTCAGAGTCCCGGAGATTTTGTTATCCTTCTCAAAAGAGAAGCGACCAGAAGATCAAAAACCAGAGTGAGTTTAGATGAAGCTACAATAGATGGACCCAAATAAATAATGTTCATGGCATCAAAACACACACGGAAATGTTGAACCTGCATCCTAACGGCTCGAAACTGCGTTCTGTTGTTGCAACTACAACATCCAGACCTTTAAATGGTGTGTGTGTGTGTGTGTGTGTGTGTCTCTCTGTGTGGCCCTGTGATCAAATCAAATCAAATCAAAAATACTTTATTAATCCCCGAAGGGAAATTCAAGTGTTGTAGTAGCTCAGTTCTTTTTCAGGAAGCCATTATAGAAGGTTCTAGCTGTGGACAGGAAGGATCTCCTGTAGAGGGTTCTAGCTGTGGACAGGAAGGATCTCCTGTAGAGGGTTCTAGCTGTGGACAGGAAGCTTCTCCTGTAGAGGGTTCTAGCTGTGGACAGGAAGGTTCTCCTGTAGAGGGTTCTAGCTGTGGACAGGAAGGATCTCCTGTAGCAGTCTGTGCTGCAGCGAATTATGAAGAATCTTCTGACTGAAGACACTCTGTTGTTGAGTTACTGTGTTCTGAAGAGGACGATGAGGGTTTTCCATCATGTTCTTCATCCTCCTTTGGACAATCAACTGGATTGAACTTTGATGGACTGGGTGCAGACCCGCCTGGAAATGACCACCAGCTCCTTGCAACCAGGAACAATCAGATAAATAAAATGACTGAACTGAATGAATTTCCACAACCCAATCACCCAAAATCCTCATGTTTATAATACTGACTGCAATCCAACATGAAGAACCTGCTTCAGAGACGTGAAATAGATTTTGATCTGAACTTCATCTTGAGTTTTGGTGTATTATCAGCTGTTTGGGGCGCATTCAGCATCTTTTCAAGTGTATCTTAACAGATTTAGCTGCTGAAAGTTCTTACCAGATTTACAACTGTCAACCAGGTCGTCCTCCAGAACCACAACTAAAGACCGAGGAATGCTGCCCACTGACAGCCTCTGCACCTGTTGTGAGGGAGGAGGTTCATCGTGTTATGGACATAAATACAAAAACTTTTAAAAGACTAAATATTTTAACAAACAAATAAAAGCTTGTACCTGCTCCTGTATTTTGATCTCCTGGTAGTCCCTACATGTGGTGGGATCAGATCCTCCGGAGAGACACGTGAATTTAAAAGAGTTACAACCATCAGGACTCGGGCAGCTCACCGGTGGGATGAAGGTATAGAACTGGTCAAAATCAGCCAGCAGCTTAAAGATGTGTTTACACTTTGTGCACATGTAATCACGCTCATACTCCAGAACCTACAAGTAGAGGGAAAGTATGCGAGTCCATGTGTTTCTATATGACACTTACAAAACATAAAGACTAGAAAAACACTCGTCGAGTTCAGACCTCCATCGAGCACCTCAGTTCCACACATAGTGATTTACACCAAAAATAAGAATCTCAACTTTATTGTATCGACATGATCAGATTCATTGACCATGAAAACATCTTTAGCTACTGGACTGATATTGATTCATTAGTAGTTCAGTAGTTATTGGTGGTTTTTTCTAGATCGAGATCCAGAACCTTTGAAGGAACATCACATCAGTTACACACGTCTGATTCCAGTGTCTCGACTATCTGTTGGTGTTTGCTGCAGGTTTAAACCATCATTTGTTCTTACAGTGATAAAAAATCTGAAGGTTTTTTTCTTTTCTGGATCAAAGTACAGTGGTCGACTGTTATATGCACAACATCGGTGCCCAGCAGTTTTGTGCATATAAGCGTTGTGTGCAATTATCCGTCGGTGGTCATTTGGACTGTAAACACGGGTAGCAGTGTTCAGTATTGATAACAGATAATTGGAAATGTAATAACGCAGTTACAATATATTAGGGTAAAATAAAGTTATGATGTAGACACAAACAAACCAGAGAACAAAACACTCAAACAAACTGAGTTATACCTGTAGAGCAGAACAGAACAGAACGATTTTCCATATTAGATATTAAGAACATAATTTAAGATATTAAGGACAGATATGTCACATTGGTCATTAAAATCTCGTCGAACAAATGTTACTTTTGACACTATTTCACACTGAATTAGTCTGTGATTAATTTTTTGGCGACCGTCTAACAGCTTCAGGCAGACACGCCCAGAGGCGTGCGTGAACGCCAGAGCAGCCTAGTTCCAGCCACCTGACAGCCAGAGTGTGTGAGAACACCAGCGGAGGTGCACGGTCAAGCAACTAGTGAGAAAAAGCGAGATTCAGTGAGATGCATGTATGATACCTCCAAATGTTTTGTGCATATA
>SSNP01000008.1:8831255-8845239 GCA_006937955.1 Pachypanchax playfairii
CATAAATATTGAATCAATTCTTAAAAACAAAAAAACTGTACATTTTTCACAATAACCAGCTGAGCAGACTCTTTAATATCTCTTGTTGTGATGCGTTGCCAAGGTAACTGGCTCTGACCACAGAACCTGCAGCCATGGTTACCAACTAGCATTTGAGCCAGTGCAATAATTTAGAACAATCAGGCTATTTGACCAGAACCTTTTTATAGGTGTCCTATAACACTATTTATTGTACACCCTGCAGCCAATCAGAATCGAGTATTCACTCAAACCATGGTATCGATACTGTTGCTGACTTTTGACGTCAATTGGTGCTTAAACACGAAACTAAACTGAACCAGGCTTTTATTTGCTTTTTGTATTAAGACAATTTAAGGCAGCTTCGTTAAACTGTTGAACATCTGGTACCTTGGCAACACTGGTGCGTATGACGGTACCAGTCACAGAGAGAAAGTGTCCCACATCTCTGGACCTGGGGATGGTATGTCTGGTCAGCTCAGGACAAACTGGTAAACCTGAACACAAACGTGTCAAATACACATCAGACAGAACTAAATTCATTTGTTGTGAAAATCAGTTCTGTTACTATCACGTTCACAATGTGTCTAAAAGGTTCTGAAGAGAATTAAACTATATGACCAAAAGTATTAAGACACGCCTCCAAATCACTGAATCCAGATGTTCCAGTCTCTTTCACAGGCTGCAGATGCTTCTACAAACATGTGTGAAAGTCTGAGTCACTCTCAGGAGCTCAGTGGGTTCAACCTTATAGAACATCTTTGGGATGAAGTAGAGAGGAGACTGTGAGACAGTCCTTCTCGTCCAACATCAGTGACCTCATCAATGAGCTTCTGGAAGAAGGTAAAATCTCCATAAACATTCGTAAAGCTTGTGGAGAACCTTGAAGAGGAGAAGCTGTTCTAGCTGTAACATCATTTTAACCCTAACTGGGTAAATAATAGGAGATGATTGAGTGATGGCGTATGAGCTGATACTTTTGGTAGCATATTTAAAAATCCAACAAGATGGAAACTGTTTTACTTGGTCACACTAAAGAAGAATTAGACTCATGATGTGTCATATTTAAAGCTCTAGAAGAGAGACAGAAGCTCACAGTTACACCATCCTGCTGGATGACTCACCTGTAATACGAGTGTGACACGTTTTTCTCATTTTCGGTTCTTTTGATCTCTGTTGTCCAGCGTGTTCAGATGAAGCATCAGCTGTTAAATCCATGGCTTTCCTCTGTAACACCTCATCAAATATAGTCAAAACATCACTGGGATATGCGTTGAAATAATCCCCAACCTGTGAGGGAATCAAACACACACACACACACATATAATCACTCATCAGCAGTTGGAAGCATGAGGTTAATATACAGTGGGGCAAAAAAGTATTTAGTCAGCCACCAGTTGTGTAAGTTCTCCCACTTAAAAAGATCAGAGAGGCCTGTAATTTTCATCATAGGTATACCTCAACTATGAGAGACAAAATGAGGAAAAAAAATCCAGAAAATCACATTGTCTGATTTTTAAAGAATTTATTTGCAAATTATGGTGGAAAATAAGTATTTGGTCAATAACAAAAGTTAATCTCAATACTTTGTTATATAGCCTTTGTTGGCAATGACAGAGGTCAAACGTTTTCTGTAAGTCTTCACAAGGTTTTCACACACTGTTGCTGGTATTTTGGTCCATTCCTCCATGCAGATCTCCTCTAGAGCAGTGATGTTTTGGGGCTGACGCTGGGCAACACGGACTTTCAACTCCCTCCAGAGATTTTCTATGGGGTTGAGATCTGGAGACTGGCTAGGCCACTCCAGGACCTTGAAATGCTTCTTACGAAGCCACTCCTTCGTTGCCCGGGCGGTGTGTTTGGGATCATTGTCATGCTGAAAGACCCAGCCACGTCTCATTTTCAATGCCCTTGCTGATGGAAGGAGGTTTTCACTCAAAATCTTACGATACATGGCCCCATTCATTCTTTCCTTTACACGGATCAGTCGTCCTGGTCCCCTTGCAGAAAAACAGCCCCAAAGCATGATGTTTCCACCCCCATGCTTTACAGTAGGTATGGTGTTCTTTGGATCCAACTCAGCATTCTTTCCCCTCCAAACACGACAAGTTGAGTTTCTACCAAAAAGTTCTATTTTGGGTTCATCTGACCATATGATGTTCTCCCAATCCTCTTCTGGATCATCCAAATGCTCTCTAGCAAACCGCAGACGGGCCTGGACGTGTCCTGGCTTCAGCAGGGGGACACGTCTGGCACTGCAGGATTTGAGTCCCTGGTGGCGTAGTGTGTTACTGATGGTAGCCTTTGTTACTTTGGTCCCAGCTCTGCAGGTCATTCACTAGGTCCCTCCGTGTGGTTCTGGGATTTTTGCTCACCGTTCTTGTGATCATTTTGACCCCACGGGGTGAGATCTTGCTTGGAGCCCCAGATCGAGGGAGATTATCAGTGGTCTTGTATGTCTTCCATTTTCTAATAATTGCTCCCACAGTTGATTTCTTCACACCAAGCTGCTTACCTATTGCAGATTCAGTCTTCCCAGCCTGGTGAAGGTCTACAATTTTGTTTCTGGTGTCCTTTGACAGCTCTTTGGTCTTGGCCATAGTGGAGTTTGGAGCGTGACTGTTTGAGGTTGTGGACAGGTGTCTTTTATACTGATAACGAGTTCACACAGGTGCCATTAATACAGGTAACGAGTGGAGGACCGAGGAGCCTCTTAAAGAAGTTACAGGTCTGTGAAAGCCAGAAATCTTACTTGTTTGTAGGTGACCAAATACTTATTTTCCACCATAATTTGCAAATAAATTCTTTAAAAATCAGACCATGTGATTTTCTGGATTTTTTTTCCTCATTTTGTCTCTCATAGTTGAGGTATACCTATGATGAAAATTACAGGCCTCTCTGATCTTTTTAAGTGGGAGAACTTACACAATTGGTGGCTGACTAAATACTTTTTTGCCCCACTGTATAGAAAGTCCCACTAAGACACCAAGACAGCTCTGAACCTGTCAGACATGGACCATGTCCAGACTCATTGGTCCAGCACATTTTACAGAATCTTGACTTGGATCTGGCATCTTCAGAAATATTGTGCTCAACCAGTTTTACTCAAAGTACCAAAAAAAAAAACCAAATAGCAGAAACAGTTTGTTTTTTCCCCCAAATATTTTAACCAACTTATCAAATTTCAAACACATTCTTGTTGTTGTTGCTAAATTGGGATGAGCACATGCACACACACTGAAGAACCAGACTCTAACGTCCCATTGTAGTTAAAATGTCAACCAGTAGAGGACAAATGAAGAGTCCAGCAGATCAAAGAACTGAATCAGGCCCTGGGCAGATCAGCTGATCATCAACTAGATGAAAAGCTTAACTACCAGCTCTGAAAACTGGTTGGAGACGAAATCTTGATTTCCTGTCAAACTGTCTTCTTTTTGGGATTTTCATTAGGGCCCGACCGATATATCGGTCGATATGGGGGTCCAGGGCAGAGGTCTGCACGGGACTGATTTCCCCTCCCGCTCACACCCGCAAGTTTCTAGCCCGCTCCCGCCCGCCCCTGCAGATATATATAATATTTCGTCCCTGCAGATGTTATGATATGTCCTGCTCCCGCCCCGCTAAAATCTTGCATTTTTCCCCAAGTGTTGTGCGCTACTATTCTGCCCTGCCAGAGATTACCTCACAATGTGTGCACTGATTGTACAATGCATAAAATTTAAAACCACCAAAATAAACAATAACAGCAATTTGTTTCTAATGTGCATTTATTCTCACTCAAAAGAAATGTTTCCATGTATAGCCTACTCGTTAACTTAAAAAGAAACATCATCTACAAACTGAAAACAGTAGCCTAATAATTTAACACAGGTCTTTAAGTTACAAATAAATCGGAAAAAATAACGAAAATGCAGCTGTTATGCAGGGCTGTTGACTAAACATGCTCATGATTAATTGAAATGAGAGTTTCAAGAAGTTTACAAGTATTGTAACAGCTTTCATTCTAATAAAACGAAAAGAATTGCACCCAATATCAAAACAGTAGCCTAATAAATTAACATGCTTAAATTAACACAAATAAATCCGAAACAATAACAACACGCGTCCACGTGAACTACCACCCGGCGCAGCTTAAAGACCCCAAGTTTGGCTCTTCCCCACATAAAAAAACGCACACATAACGTTTAACACTTTTAAAATATTTTTAAAAATCATTTTGTGAATTATATTTAATTCCAATGTACACTTTGCGGGACTCAAGAGAACATGTTTATGTCCCGCTCCCGCGACCACACCCCTCCATTCCCGCTTGCTCCCGCGAGAGGCTGTCAAATAATGACCTGCGCCGCATGCTTTTGCTCTGCGTCCCGCGGTTCCCGCTGGAGTCCCGTCGCAGGCCTCTAGTCCAGGGTGATATCGGCTGTCGGTAAAAAATTGCTTATATTTTCCGATATTTCTTATTGATTTATTTTTTTCATATATGTGTTTCTGCCTCTCCATTATTGAGATGCCCAGTTAAAAATGTAAAGAAATGTTCATAAAATAGATAAACTTGTCTATTATTTACATTTTTTGGAATCAGTGAATAATTCAGATAGTTGGTGTCTAACAGGTAGACATGAGCTTAATAATGAGCTTAGAATGCAGTGTTTTAGCTTTCAGTAATATTTTTGACATTTTTTCTGGTAGATGGATTTATCGGACATTATATCGGCTATCGGCCGTCTCTAAAGTCTGTATATCAGTATTGGTGTCAAAAAATCCATATCGGTCGGGCTCTAATTTTCATAGATTCAGTTGAAGGAACAGGAGCTGATTGAGTCTCTGTGACGAGCTGCTGGAAACGAAGAATCTGAAAATCTCATTTAAACCGGTTCTGTTTAGTTCTGTGTTACATGTCGACACAACTCTGGTTCAGTTCTGATCCACATGTTAAAACTCTGATGCACATTAATGAGACTGTGCAACACTTCAGAAGGCCCGCTAAACCACCGTGCAGCTGCAACAGAGGATGGTGGTTTAGGTTAGTGATTGTAGAATGCAGTTCAAGTAACTCTGCAGTACAAAAATTTACCCATAATTCACCTTTAAGTCACTGATCTACTTCTTCAGAACTCACAAAGTCGTGTTAATATTACCTCCATATTGGCTTCAAACAGAGTCATGGCATTAACCACAACAGAGTGATGAGGGCCTTCATTAGTATCTGCAGCGTACTGGAGAAGGTCTTGATGATGATGCTCTGTCAGATAGGTCTCAAACACTCGGCCAATTAGGGCCTCCTGCTCTGGGTTGATCATGATGAGGTGATGAGACCTAAATCCCACAAACAAAGAGAGAAACAAAGCATGTGTCAGAGTTTGACTTTGGAATCGGATCATTAAATAGCTGTTTGTTTATATGTTGAAAAACCAAACTGACTCCAATGACTCCATCAAACAAGTTCTGAACTGAGATGAACCAAGTGTGAGATCCAATGTGACATTGCACTGTAGTGTTTAAAAGCTCATTCAGCTGATCACTCAATACGTTTTCATTAATCAAACACTGATTAATAAACAAAGACCATCTGAGTCGTGCTTTGACAGATTTTGAGTTCACTTAGGATGTATTCACACCTGATAGTCCGGTGGACTCGGTTTGATCGGGGACCAACATTGTTGCTTGTTTTAGTTGGTGCAGTTTGGATTCACACTGCACTCTATGAAACAAATCACAGCTTAGAGCATGTTTACATCCCTGCCTGTGGTGGCACTGTGGAGTTTCTGCACTACTTGCTGTTGTTGTTGCTGTTACTGCACTTCCTGGTGCTGCGATAGAGTCTCCTTTTTAAAGCAGAACTAAGTAAGTTTTGCTCTCGCTCTCCCCCTACTGGTCCCCTGTGAAAGCTCACTGTCGTAACGTTCCCCCGCCGCCGCTGCAGACCCCCCCCCACTCACCCCCCCACCCCCTTCACCCCGCCGCCGCCCCCCCAACAACAACGGGCAGAGAACGCTTTTGCAAGGAGAAAGAAAAACAAAACCAAGAAAATGTCTTGACAGGTGAGTATTATTGTCATCTTTGCACTCCTAAGGGTGGCGTTGCTAACAACGGCAAGGGCTTCATGCTTGTATTTATGTACGTGAGTGTGAGTGCCGTAAAGCAGGTTTGTTCTCGCGAGATTAGTCGGGTCCGATCCACTGAAAGTTGCAAGTGCTGCTTTCAGGACACAGACCCCCGAGGGAGGGGAGGGACCCACGAATCACCCCGCCAAGTCCTTGTTTACCCCCACAGGGACTCTAGAAAACATTTATTGAGGTGAAAAAACTTACTTAGTTCTGCTTTAAGTCATTCATAAACAAACATGGACTAGCAGCAGATTCTGGTGGTTTTGGGATTGATTTTTTTTCTGTTTGGTGAATGTACCAGATCAATATTCTGCAGCAATGAGCTCAGGATGATCAGATAACGAGACAGAGGACTAGACGAGGTGGCTGAGACGGCTACACATATAGTCCATTTCCTGCCTTTGGCGCAGTCTCGGTCCGGTTGATTTCACACATGCAATCAAACCGCACCAGAGTTTGTTTCAATCGAACTGAGACCCACGGACTAGAGTTCAATTCAAGCAGACGAAACAGGGCTGGTGTGAATGCATCCTAAATTTATGACAGTTTTTACCTGTGGAAAAAATAGACTTTTTTATGGTTATGGTCATTTATATGTGCAACCCTTTTTAAAATCTGTACCCCCACCTGGCCCTCAAAGATTTTCTAGACACACTCCTGCACAATAAAAACATACACATGTTGGAATCATGTTTACTGTCCTACATATAACGCCACCAGAGAATACATTTCAAAACAAGTTTAAAGTAAATAAACATTAGGTTAAAAGATAACCAAGACCTAAGAATCACTGGATTAAAGTGCCTGATGAAAGAAAACATTACATTAAAATGTAACAAAAATTACAGTGTTTTATTTCTCCGGTCTAGAGAAACAATTGGACATTAATCTGGAAAAACAAAGTCAAATAACTCATAATATATCCAACCTGAGAGTAACTCCATTTACAAGCAGTAATTACCGACCGAATATGCGGACGTTGAGTCTCTTTACAGGCGTATAGATCAAAACTATAAGGTCTAACTTTAATGCAACAGATTAAATGGGTTGCGAGTAAATTATAGTCAAGTATATTATTCAGATTCGATTTAACACACTGCTGTTTGGCTCTAAAACACAAAATGAAACTGACGTACCGAACTTCACCCACATATCCTTGAAAATACCCGCGTGCTTCTTCTTCTACTATATTTATTTGTTGCCTAACAGGAATCAGCACCATTTATCACCCAGGTGACTAAACGGGCCAAACGGCAACCGTGGTGGGCGGAGTTTTTCTTCAATTTCAAATGGGAAAATCAGACGCACGTGATGCTAAATTTCTGAATATATTGAATTCCAGACTTGGTGTTGACAAGCAGGTGTTTTCATCTGTACATTTATGTTGTCAGCTGCTGTCAACTTCTAATTTAACTTTGGGGACTGTGACAGGTCGGCGTTGACGGTAGCGAGTGGACATGAGGTTGACCCAGCAATGGCTGCTAGAGCGCAGGAAGTGCGGCCGCCATCTTGGACAGGTCACTGTCCTTTTCATTATGTTGAGAATATAACATAATTCACATAAATGTAAAAACTAACTGAGATTTTAAAGATCATATCTAAAATAACACCGACTTAGATTACAACTGACATATAAATGCTACTTCAGAAATAAAACAAATATTAGTGGTAAATCTCATGTTTCTGTAGTTTGCTTACAAGATCATAATTTCAGCAGCTTTGGTTCGTTATTTACAAAAATGCTTATTTGGGTTCTAAGAAAAATAAAATGGAAAGAAGAATGGAGAAAATAAGCTTGACCTCATTTGTACTATAATGTTTCTGTTTAAACACTCCCAAATCTGTTTATGTTTTGAAGGTTTCCCAAAAAAGATGTGAGGAAGAAGAGGGAAGGTTTCACTCAGTACTCAGTTTCTTTTATCCAGTTTCCCACTGCAGAGGTATCACGATCTAACTATTTGCCCCTTTCCTGATTTCTTATTCTTTTGCATGTTTATCACACAAAATGTTTCTGATCATCAAACACATTTAAACATTAGTCAAAGATAACACAAGTAAACACGAAATGCAGTTTTTAAATGATGGCTTTTATTATTTAGGGAGAGAAAAAAATCCAACCCTACATGGCCCTTGGTGAGTTGTAGAGCCAGTGAACAGCTGTGACAGTGAGCAGCTGTGAGGGGGCGGAGTTTGCTGCTGACTAGATGCAGCACAGCGCGTTAAACCATCACGCAGTGTTTACGCTGACGTCCACACGGAATATACTATGTATAATATGTTTTAGAAAAACAAGAAAAAATACTTTTGCTATGACTGAGTCCGTCTCTGTTTAGTCGCCGTGGAGCCGTTTTTCCACCGCTGTCTTCCGATCGGATTGCGGTTTTCTTGCTTCTCGCCTCAAATAAAATGTGGCCTCAAAGCGAATCAGAAGCCGGATGCCATTCTAATAAATTAGGTAAGATGCTCCAAACGGTACATTACATTACAATCAAAAACACGGTCATATAGGCCCTTTGCAGTTTTTGTTGTGCGCACATTTTTGTGGTACAACGGTATCTCAGAAGACGACTAGCTATCAAAATAAGAGTGTACTTCCGGGTCTTGTTCACGATGAGCCAGAAATTTTTCAATCAAATGTTTTCAAATCCCGAAAATCGTCCTTCTTAATCAAATTATCAATTCTACCAAAATAAAATTTTATTTCAGTTTACCCTGATCAACAAACGCTGCTGTTTAGTAGTTTAAGATAATTAATCCTTGTTTCTAGATCAGCTTCATACGTTAGTTGTAAATGTTGTCAGACATGATAAATTATTTCATGATTAAAGTGCCAAATATCTCTACTACCCTACTTCTTATTTATTTTACCATGTTAAGTTATTGTGCTAAACCTATTTTCCCTGGACCACTACTGTCATAGAAATAAAATAGGGCCTACTTGGACAAGGTTTAAATGAGGCACCACCAGAGACATTTTATAATGTATACAACTTTTTATTCAATTGTCTTTAAAAAGAATAATTATTCAATCATATTACAACTCAAAAGCCATCATTAACTTATAATTTAATAGCGCCTTAAAACGAGTCACAGTCTGTTGCTTCTGCATTCAAAGTTCAATGGAGTCAATGCAAACTAACCTCAAAGTCAGATTTTATTTTGAAAGCTCCGTGAAAGTGATGTTACCGTAGTTTTGCGAGACCGTGCGCACAGCAAAAATCGGGACAGTTTGATTTTTACAACGCTGATAGTTCGTCGTGGAAGCTGAGACCTAACCAGCAGCGTCACGCAGAACTCTGTTCCAGTGAAAGTTCAGACGAAACTGATGGAACGGATCAAATAAATGAAGTGTCACACAGTGTTTACAGCAGAAGAAAATCCTTAAAATGTGCCAGATGTTGATCCGTCTGTCTGAACAGAGATGTGGTGGTGAAGGTTCTTCACCATCCAGGTCTTAGTGACCTAGGTGTAAAAAAACAACTGGACTTTTTTCTTGAATCTTGAAAATGATTCCCACGTTCATCAGTTGTAAATGAAAAGTGCAGAGTGCAGTTTTTAAACTGTAAATACAGATCACACCCCTCTGCTCCTTAGTGGGGTTTTTTAAGTTTCCTTGTGAGATGTTTTGGTCACATGACTGAAGGTCTGAGTTGCGATGAAATAATTCATAGTTTCCAGTTGTTTTTTTTTTACCATCTTATCCTTAACACATGAGAAAGCGAGTGTTTTAAAGATGGTTCATTTCCTGTTGCTTATCAGCTCCAGTTTTAACAGGGGAGTTTGAAACTTTGGTTTCAGGCTCCAGCTGTGGCCCCTCAGGATGGATCCTTGGACCTGAATCAGCCTGGTTCAGCAGTCTGCCCAGCTCCAGAAGCAGAACCTCTGATGGGCGCAGACGGAGTACCGTCTCTGACAGCGGGGACACTGGGATTGGGACCTGCTGCTCTGACGGTATTGAAGGTCTGTTGCTCTGTTGAAGTTCAGGCAGTAGGAATGAAGAACGTGTTTCAGTGGATCGATTAAATGATTTATTTAAATTTCAAAGTAAAATAGAATAAACTTACACGATAAGATTAAAACAAACAGGTCTTCCTTTGATTTTATTTTGAAAGGTTTTTGTGTTTCCTGTTCTCTATGATGTGTCATGCTGTGATCTTTATTTATTCTTGGTATTTCTGCTTGTTGCTTTTTGTATTTAACTTTTGTCTTTTGTTCAGTATCTCCTTTTGATTTTGGTTATTACAGCTTCATATCTGTTATATTATTTGTTGTTTTTATCCATTTTACCAACTTCTGTCCCTTTTGTTTCTATCATTGTTGGTTAGAATGTTTGTTTGTTCTCTGATTTGTGTATTTGTCTTTAGCGTCCCTCCGTTGTCTTAGCCCATCCCATCCCAGAATACCTTCCAGAAGTTTTTCAGTAGTTCTTCAGGTCCTCTTCTTGTTGGGTTTCTTTGTCTTTATTATTTTTGTAGTGTTTTAGTATCCTCTGTGGAATTTTTTGTGGGATTTCTTGCTGGTTTGCACTTTAGAATCTTGTGCATTTATGCAGTTTTAATTTGACGAGTTTCTGTATCGTTATGCTTTTCTTTTTACATCCCAAATTCTTCAGGTTTTGTTCTGTTATTCTTTGGATCTAGATATTGTTTTGTCACACCATTTCTCCACCCTGTGGATTGTCTGTTGCTCCATCCTCTCCAGCTGCATCCACGATGTATTTCTTCATCTTCTGTTAAAATACATCTTGTTTTCTTCATTTTTTTTTGTCAATTACTACCGTCTAAACTCTGTAAAACCATTCCTGTAAGTTCCCCTCTAAGTTTTACAGCCTTTCGTCCTCATTAAATATTTTATTTTACGGTATCATCGAGTATCTTGAGTTTTAGCTGCACTTGAGCTCGTTCGCCACAAACCCCGACAGGAAGAGAGGGATGGGAATGAACGGACTGAGGGCACATATTTGCACATAGTATTAAAATCTTACAATGTTCTGAATTATTTGATTGTTGGAGGTTGTTTGTCGTCTTTGTGCTGATTGATTTGTTGGCTCTATCCTTCACTTTGTGGCAGCTGAGGCCATCAGATCTCTCAGCGAGGACCAGATCAAACTCAGTTTGGTCAACTCGACTATCATAAACCATAATCTTCTCAAACGTCTCATGCTGCTCTTTCATTGGCTGTAACAACATATTTTTCTCTTTTTCTCATCAGATAATCAGAGCTCCAGTACGACTCCCCGATCTTTAAATAGTGTATCTCAACCTCACCTGAGCCAGGATGATGATGATGAAGGCATTCCTGTTGGCCTTGTCAGACCATATTTATCTTCCTCCCCAGGAAGCTGCTTCCGATCACCTGATTCACCCTACAATGCAGATCACTGGAGCAGTTCTTCCCATCTTAATACTGCAGCCTTGTCTCCTGTGGGGGGACCAGGCAGTCCAGACATAAAGCTCTGTAAACCTGCCCGGAGGTGCTCCTCTCTAACCAAGTTATCATCCGGTGCTGATAATACATCCATCTGTCAATACACAGGTGCTCAAGGCTCCCTGGACAGATCTCATCTCTTTGGATATAGAACCAAAAACCAGAATCCAAAGATGGACCTTTATCTACCGTTATCTGCGTCCAGAGTCTGCAGCAGCATTCTGCAGCGTTCACCAGGATCCAGGCCTGGTTATAAGTACCACCATAGTGGTGGATCCACTGATTTAAAAACAGACCTGTTCTCCTCTTCAGCTCGTTCTTCTGCTAAACTAAACAGTTTGGACATGAACTATACAGCTTGTTCAGATATGAGACCTGCTCTGGAAGGTCAGCAGGTTTCTGGTCTCTCCTTGGCCAACCAGACAGACTTGCCTCTGTCACGCAGCTTTGACAGTCTTTCTCCGATTCAACCAGCTGTTCGCACCCAGATGTGGCTGACTGAACAAATGGAGCACAAACCCAAAATGGAACACGAGCCAAGTCAGATGAGTGGACGTGGGACAGAGAGTTGCAGTGTGGACAGGCTGCATCACAAACCAGGTCTTGACCAGGTGAGAAAAGCACCTGATTAAACTCAGTAATTGTCATTAATATTTGGAATGAGTTGACTGACGATCAGCTGCAGGTGAAATGGTTATACAGACGAGTTCAAAAGGTTTCAGAATGACACAAATATTGATTTTCACAAAATTTGCTGTTTCAGTTTTGTTGACAGTAAATTGTAGAAACTCCAGAATGTTCTGAAGATCAGACGGATTATAAAGTCCTTCTTTACCATGAAAATGAACTTAATCCCAAAAACCCATTTCTGCTGCTATAAAATAACCTGCTGAGACAATTTCAATGATCTTCTTCTTAAAACAGGTGAGAATGTTGATGAGCATGAGGCTGGAGATTATTATGTCATACTTACTGAGTTAGAATAAACAGAGGAAGATGCTTGAAATCATTGTTCTTCTTGTTAACCACCTTCACAGAAACACGCGCAGCATCATTGTGTTGCATAAGAGCTTCACAGGCAGGATAATGTTGCTACTGAGATTCACATAAATCAACCATTTATCATCAAGAACTTCAAGAAAAGAGGTTCAAAAAGTACCGGGATCGTCTCCTAAAGATGTACAGAGCTGCTCAGGACTGACTGCAGGCAGATGTGAGAACATCTGCATGCACAGTGAGGCGAAGACTCTGGTGTCAAGAAGAGCAGCAAAGAAGCCGCTTCCCTCCAAAACCATCAGGGACAGACTGATTATTCTGCATGAAGTCCAGCGAGTGGACTGATGAGGACTGGAGTCAAGTCATTGTATCTGATGAAACATCTGGAAAAAGGATTGTCCAGAGAAGAAAAGGTGAGCGCTGCCATCAGTCCTGTGAGACTCTTACAGTAAAACATCCTGATGTGTGGAACTGCTTCTCATCTAAGGGATCAGACTCAATCACAATTTGTTCCAAAAAACACAGCCATGAATAAAGAACGTTACCAAAACATCCTCTAAGAGCAACTTCTTCCAACCATCCAGGAAGAGTTTGGTGAAGAACAGCCTTTTCCAGCATGATGGAGCTCCGAGCCATCAGGATAAAGTTATGACTAAGTGCTTATTAAGGAAAAAAAAAAAAATTGGGGTCCATGTCCAGGAAACTACCAGATCTTAATCCAGTTGAGAACTTGTGGTCAATCCTCAAGAAGCAAAAATCCACTAATTCTGACAAACTCCAGTTTTGATCATGAACGAACGAGTTGAATCAGTCAGGATCTGGACCAGAAGTTGATTGACAGCATGACGAACTGCAGAGGTCTTAAAAAAACACTGTAAATATTAATTCTTTACATGAACATGATGTAACTGTCAATAAAACCCTTTGAAACTTATGAAGTTCTTATAATTAAACTTCAATAAATCACAGAAACCGACACAAAGTTCTAAAAACACTGAAGCTGAAAACTTTGTGAAAACCAACATTTGTGTCATTCTCAAACTTTTTAGCCAAGAAGATAAAATCAGTGCTGCTGATGAAATTCTTTGAAACGATGCAGCAGTTTCTGCAGATGGAATATTAAAGTTTGTTCTGCATGAGAACCGAATATCCTGTTCAGATCAGATGTTTCATATTATACAGCTGCAGGTGTTTTTTAATCCATATGTTTCCAGATGCTGATGGGAACTTCACTTCCTGCTGACATTCTTGTGAAGGTTAAAGAGGGATTGTTGAGGCAGAGAGAGTTGGAGATAAACAGGTACAACAGGACAACAAACACACACACACACGATGAGAAGCTTCATGTTTTTATTCTTCATAAATTCACCTTTTAATTTTTGAAGTATTTCAGGTTGTCAGGTCATTTGTTTTCCCTGTTTTTTCTGTTACAACAT
>SSNP01000008.1:8854612-8875657 GCA_006937955.1 Pachypanchax playfairii
GTTTGCTAGAGAGCATTTGGATGATCCAGAAGAGGATTGGGAGAACATCATATGGTCAGATGAAACCAAAATAGAACTTTTTGGTAGAAACTCAACTTGTCGTGTTTGGAGGGGAAAGAATGCTGAGTTGGATCCAAAGAACACCATACCTACTGTAAAGCATGGGGGTGGAAACATCATGCTTTGGGGCTGTTTTTCTGCAAGGGGACCAGGACGACTGATCCGTGTAAAGGAAAGAATGAATGGGGCCATGTATCGTAAGATTTTGAGTGAAAACCTCCTTCCATCAGCAAGGGCATTGAAAATGAGACGTGGCTGGGTCTTTCAGCATGACAATGATCCCAAACACACCGCCCGGGCAACGAAGGAGTGGCTTCGTAAGAAGCATTTCAAGGTCCTGGAGTGGCCTAGCCAGTCTCCAGATCTCAACCCCATAGAAAATCTCTGGAGGGAGTTGAAAGTCCGTGTTGCCCAGCGTCAGCCCCAAAACATCACTGCTCTAGAGGAGATCTGCATGAAGGAATGGGCCAAAATACCAGCAACAGTGTGTGAAAACCTTGTGAAGACTTACAGAAAATGTTTGACCTCTGTCATTGCCAACAAAGGCTATATAACAAAGTATTGAGATTAATTTTTGTTATTGACCAAATACTTATTTTCCACCATAATTTGCAAATAAATTCTTTAAAAATCAGACAATGTGATTTTCTGGATTTTTTTTCCTCATTTTGTCTCTCATAGTTGAGGTATACCTATGATGAAAATTACAGGCCTCTCTGATCTTTTTAAGTGGGAGAACTTACACAATTGGTGGCTGACTAAATACTTTTTTGCCCCACTGTATATATTAAAAAAAAAATATCCACAGGCAAATGGCAACCTCGAGCAGGCAACAAGGGAAGCAGCAACAGCCAAATACCTACAACGAGTGAGGCAAGTACTAAGAAGCCAGCTCAATGGAATGAACAAGTCCAAGGCAATAAACGGGCGGGCGGCTGTGGCTCAGTGGGTAGAGCGGTCGTCCTCCAATTTGAAGGTTGGTGGATCGATCCCGGCTTCCACCGCCACATGTCGAAGTGTCCTTGGGCAAGACACTGAACCCCATGTTGCCCCCCGATCTGCGTATCGGGTTGTGTGAGTGTTAGCCCCTACCCTCTCCCCCCGGTTTACATATCGGGTTGCATGAATGGGTGAATGCAAAACCTTGTAGTGTGAAAGCGCTTTGAGTGGTCTGAATGACTAGAAAAGCGCTATACAAATACAGGACATTTACCATTTACCATTTAAACAGTTACGCCCTGCCAGTGATCAAATACCCTGCGGGAATAATAAGATGGCCAAATGATGAGATACAGACCACAGATGTTAAGACACGAAAGCTCCATAAAGGCCTCATCGGATGACGTACTCAGTGAATGCCTGAGACAATAGCAAGATGAGGAAGTGCTGGAGGAGGAACCATCATGGGAGGACATGCCCCTACATGGGATGTACCACCGGAACATAACTGAAGTGGCTGACCTCAAGAAATCCTACCAATAGCTGGAGAGGGCCGGCCTACAGGACACCACAGAGGCACTCATCCTGGCAGCACAGGAGCAGGCTCTAAGCACCAGAGCGATAGAGGCCCAGATCTACCACACCAGACAAGACCCAAGGTGTAGGCTGTGCAAAGAGTCATCTGAGACAATCCAGCATATAACAGCAGGGTGTAAAATACTGGCAGGGAAAGCATAAATGGAACGTCATAACCAAGTGGCTGGCATAGTATACAGAAACATCTGTGCGGAGTACGGGCTGAAAACCCCAAGGTCAAAGTGGAAAACACCTCCAAAGGTGGTGGAGAACGACCGAGCAAAGATCCTGTGGGACTTGCAGATCCAGACAGACAGGATGGTAATGGCGAACCAACCGGACATTGTGGGGGTTGATAAAGAGCAGAGGAAAGCAGTTGTGGTGGATGTGGTGATACCAAGTGATGGCAACATCAGGAAGAAGGAACATGAGAAACTTGAGAAATACCAAGGGCTCAGAGAGGAGCTAGAGTAGACTTGGAAGGTGAAGGTGACAATAGTACCCGTGGTAATCGGAGCACTTGGGGCAGTAACCCCCAAACTGGAGGAATGGCTCCAGCAGATCCCTGGAAGAACCTCAAACATCTCAGTCCAGAAAAGTGCAGTACTTGGAACAGCTAAAATACTGCGCAGGACCCTCAAGCTCCCAGGCCTCTGGTAGAGGACCCGAGCTTGGAACGGGAAAAACACCGCCCAGTTGCGAGAGGGGAATTTTTATTTTTTTTATATGTGTATATACAGTATATATATATATATATATATATATAGCGTTCCAGTGCGAGCAGCTGCAAGTGACACATAGTTACCCACAATGCATTGACCGGTTACCATTGTTTTCAATTAGAGTGTCCTATCTGTGTAACCGTGTACTTTTATTGGTATCAGTTAAAGTTAACCAGTACCATGAACCGATACTTAAAATGTGAAAACTCTGCAATAATTTCACAGAAAATTTAAATTTTTAACTTTTACAGTTTTAGTTTTGTGGTCATTTTTATTAATATTTTACTTTTGATCTATTTCACCATCATTTGTTGTAACAAGCAGAGAAGAAAATAAAACCTGTCTTCCAAATCATTGCATTTTTTTTGTGTGGTAGAAGTATTGGCATCGGTACTCGGTATCAGTAAGTACTCTGATCCAAGTATCGGTATCGTATCGGTTTGAAAAAAATGTAATCGTTTCATCCCTAGAAGCAAATTAACCCCTAAAATAATCAAGACATTGGCACAATATCTGCGTTATTATGGCTAATGGCTATGGTTAATCTCTAAAAACCCAATTTCAAATATAACCGGATTAAAAATGATTGTTGCAATAGCTTCTGCAGCAAGTGAAAGTGTAAATAGATGTCATTATATATATATATATATATATATATATATATATATATATATATATATATATATATATATTTTTTTTTTTTTTTTTTTATTTAAAAAATCATGGTACCTTCAGCCAAGTCTGACACTAGTGTAAGTTAATGTGTGAGGAAAGTGATATTTGTTAATTCAGAGTAAGGGAGATGTGACTGATTTCTGTGTTTCAGAAGAATGGATCTGTTCATTAGCCAGTACAGAGCCATAGATCCATGTAAAACAACACGGGGTGTCGGTATGTTTGGTGATTTTCTTTGGAAACCTTTAAAGAGTCTTTAGTTGGTTCGAGCAACTATAGAAATGCACATAACCAGTAATAATCTCTCATGACACTGTTGCATTAAAATAAAAATACTTTCCAGTGATGATGTTGGACTTACAGGAACAGTTGAGTGATGTTTCCTGGTCCAAATGTCAAGGACCTAAAAGCTCTAATATTTGCCTTTTGTCTCCTCTGTGAAACAGGATAAAAGTTTGTTGGTGCCACTGACCTCTCGGGTCAGAAACTCTGAAGTGGACCAGTTGTTGAAGGAGATGTCTCTGTGTCTGCTCGACCTGCAGGGTCTCTGCAGCATCCTGGTCCAGAGAGCTCAGGGAAAACAGCCCAGCCTGTCTCTGCTTCTTGGCACGGACTGTATGTGCAACACAAACCTATTCATAGCATCAGATTTATACAGAATAGTTTGGTAAAGACAGTGTTTATGCTACATCTTCATTTTTTAGTTTTAAATGTGATGAGATGACATGAAATCTGCATCAGCTCTGAAAACTCAGCATGCAACAACTTTCACACAAAAATTTGGGATATTTGGCTTTTGGGTGAAATTTCAGGAATAACCTAAAATATACTATAAATACACAAAAACCTACACTATAACCTTTACAGGTAAACTTAATGTGACTTTCCCTAAATGTTTTTTGGCCGCATGTCCAATAACAAAACAACCTCTCCACAGGCACATGATACAACACAGGAGAGTCAGATCTTCAGGTCTAGACTCAGCTGGACACCTACATCTTAGTGATAATAGACACTATTTCTGGGCATAGGCAGACTAGGCAATTGCCTAGGGCGCCCTCTACTGGAGGGGGCGCCAATTTTATTTATTTATTTATTTTTTTGGACAAACTGTTGGACACACCATTGATCTCATGTATAGAGCAAAATAAGTTAAAATAAGTAATAATTAAATATCTATCTATATATCATCTCTACTGTTCATTTTAGTATAAATAAATCTTTTTTGCAATGTAATCCAGTTATTGAGTTACGTTGTTTCTGTTCTGGGCAGTAGGGGGCGCCAAAATTCTTTTTCGCCTAGGGCACCATGCAGCTCAGGGCCGGTCCTGTCAAGGTGTAACTGTTTTTACTGTCTGGCCGGAAACAGCGCCTAGTGATGGATGGTTTAGCAATATTGTTACCAGGTGGCAATCGGGAGAAATTCGGGAGAATGGTGGTCGCGGGAGATTTTCAGCAGAGCATTAAATTTCGGGATTCTCCTGGGAAAATCGGGAGGGTTGGCAAGTATGGTCAGACGAGAAAGAGGAACAAAATAACTTATCCCCCCGAGGGATAAAAAATAAAGGACTAGAGCAGGGGGACATCAAAAGCAGAGGGGGGTAAATCCCCCCCCCACCAAATCGCACCCTGACTAAAGGACATATCTTAAGAAAATTAAGCTCAAATTTCCATTTCTGAGTATTTCTGCATTCAAATCGCTGTAAATCAGTAGCAGATGCAAAAATGCGGTTTGAAAAAAGATCTGTTTGTGATGTAGAAAAGGCACTGGGCGGGTTCTGCTCCTGCTGCCCTAGCTGTAAGCTAGCGGTAGCGTTGTGATAGCACAGCACTAGCGTAAACAGAGAGCTCTCAGCAACAGGGAGGGGCGGGGTGATCCTCCATGTCAACGGTTCCTCCCACAGCGCAGAGGCGAATTGCTAATGTGCTACTGCTGCTATGCAGAAACTACTTCCTAGATACAGGTTTTGTTATTTGGGGTAAATCATAATTTAAAGACCACGGAAACACTTTAAAATAGCTCAAAAGATGATCAGAATGGGTCTTTAAGAAAGCCAAATATGTTAAAAAATCTCAAAGAAAGGAGGTGGATTTAGTTTTCATTTATGTAACACCAATAAGCTGCTTTGTCTTGACTCAGCAGGCTATTTCAAAATAATCTAAACTGTTTAACAGCTGACTAAAACACCTCACATTAACAAGTGAAACTGAGTCAGTGACCAAAGTGTTTTAATAAGGGACACAACCACTGATTCTGAGGACATCACACTCACTCAGATGTGCAAGTTGTCCTTCTATGGTGGGGACAGGGATCAATGGAGCATTTATTGTTGTTGTATGGAGAGAAAATAGTCCTCCATATCTCCATATTGTTGGACTGAAACAATTAACACATGACTGAAGGAAACCATGTTTCTGATGTCTGGACCTTCCAAACCTTTGACTCAGCCTGTGTTTAATGCACCTGATGCATCAGTGGATCTGATAATGTGTTTTCTTGTTTCTGTCCAGCGTTTAGTGTTCCAGCTGAGAAGAGTGAGAGCAGAGAGGATGAGGAGGAAGAGGAGCTGAGCTTGAAGCTGCTTGAGGTCAGCCAGCTGAGGAGAGACATCGATGAGCTCAGGAGAAACATCTCAGAGCGCTGTGCTCGGTCCATGCGTGACAGTTATCACACAGTGACGTCCAGCCCACTGTAGATGGTTCCTCTCTTTGGGTTCCATCCACTGACAAAACTCTCTGTCCACATCACTTCTATAATTCACCCCAGGCTTATGAAAAGCAACAAATCACAACGATCATCACAGATGAGACAAATTGTCCCGTCACAGAAAACAAGGACTTTGATTCTGTCCATTAAGCTTGATTCAGAGTACCAGGGGAATTGGAAAAGAAAAAGGTTGAAGGTGAAGAAGAAACAACCAGAACCAGGTTGGCCTCAGTTTACCTTGCCAAATCTCCACAGATCAGAATTGTAAAGTTCTACAGAAATCATGACATCCATTTGATTTCATCTGAACCCACTATCACTAAAAGAGAAAAACTACTTGACTTATTCCACTACTTCTTTATTGCAGTTCATCTGAACATTTTAGTATAAATGTAAAAGTTCTTTCTTACACACTGTCTGCAATAAAATTATTAAATAAAATGTGAGTTTCTTTGTGTTTAAAACTGATTATTTTTTATAGTTTCCTGCTGTTTCTGATTTGGTTTAAAGAGGTCATTTCATACAAATTTCAGGACTTTGTGATTATTTCTTAAGTATTAAACAGTAATATGAAACATTTTATATCGAAAAAATGTTAGGAAACACTGATTAACAGACCTTTCAATCTGTCTGCATTAAAGTTTGGGTGGTTCTGGCTCCTTCCGTCAAGCTGCTTTGGCAGCAGGTCGTTCATATTTATTATTTGAATTCGCTGGACTCTGATTGCCAATCAAATTAGCCTATGAGAGTAAAGAATACTGTCCCACTGTGCATGGCAACGTCAGACGTCGTGTCTTCCTGTTTGTTACGTCTTATGCTAACAGCTTTTTAGCAGCAGCATGCTAGGCATGGTTTCAACTGCAGGATCTGATGAATACTAGTGAACAAAGGAGTTGTGACAAAACAGATACAGGCCGTTTCGGGAGAACTCGGGTGTTATCACCACCTGCGTAGTTTGAGAGATTAAAACTGAAAGAGAAGTTGTTGATCTGTTTTCACACCCACTATGAAGGTAAGAACACCTGTGGAGCTAAAATATTCAACAGAAACCTCAGAAAAACCGTTTTTAATGGAAGGGCCTCTTTAAACAGAATTATATACTTAGCACTGAGCTCATGAAGAATTTTAATGTTCGTTTATTGAAGGTTTTGAGCACTTGATCTTGTTATGTGGGCCAAGAAAAGGATTGATCAGGAGTTGAGCATCTGGATGGCGCACTTCACATGCTCAGAAAAGTGTTTCTTTTTTTTATTTAATGGTGAATGATGTGTATTTGTATTGTGCTTTTTTGAACAGAGGTCCCTTATAATATTCAAAACCTTTTCTGTACCAGAGATGAAACATAAGTTACGAAGTAAAACAAAATTTAAGCTGCAATTGGTGAAATCCACAAGAAAAAGTTTTTGTCTGTGGGGTTAAGCTTTGGAATGGACTCGGGGAGAAACACAGGCAAAGTCCTAACATCCATATATCCATCCATCAATACATAAAAATATTATATATTATATTATTCTATAGGGGTGGGACTAAATAAGCTTAGGCTTCCATCCACTCCTTTTGAACTTGTTTTTTCCTTTTGTATTATCTTGCTTTTAACTCTGTTTTAATTCTGTTTTGTTTGTTTATAAGTTCAAATAAAAAAATCAATCAAAGTGCTTCACTTACAGTAGTTTTTATGAAAATGTTCCATATTCATTAGGAATATTTTCACTTAATCTGGAAAGATTTAAATATTGAAACTATATTCGGCTACAAAACAACTCAACAATCCTCCAGATTTGTGTTGATCACTCATCAATTTGTCTCCATGTTTCCTTGATCTTCTTCTGCCAAACATGTTTTTTTAGTAACTGTTGTTTTTCTTTAATAAACAGTCACTTTGTAAATGTGTGTATGTCTGTAATATACCAGTCTGCAGGTCAGGCCTGTGTATTATAGGAGATTTATTCAATCACAGAGACTTGGATCAGGTTAAACTCAAAGGACACAACGATCATCAACAATGTTTAGAAACTCCAAAGTAAAACAATAAAACAAAAACTGTGTTGAATTCATGTAAAATAAACAAGGTTTAGTTTTGGCATTTCCACAAACCTGTTCATTAAAATCTCTAAATGCTGAAATTTTGTTGAAGGACTTCCATGATGACCAGAACCAAAAGATACAGGAGCCCAAGGAACAGATGAACCAATCAAACAGTAAGAAAACTAGTTAAAGATTTCAAAGTGTTTCTGTTAGTGAACCAGAAATTTTAAAAAATCTCGTTTTACAGCTATAAAAGTCAAAACCACCAGCAGCAACAAGAAAAGTGCATTAATTTCACAAAGAACTCCGAACTTTCAGAACTGTGACTTTTCCTAATGCTGATTGGTCGTCTGTTTCCATCATAGGGACGTACCTGCTGCTCTAGTTCTAACTCGTCCTAAACTTCAGACTTACAGATTAAAACAAAAAACAAGAAAATATTTTTTAAAAATCCAAATTAAAAACTAAATTTCATCAAGGAAAATAAAGCAGGATTTTAAAAATAAGTCGAACGCCCGAGAGATAAAAAACATACATAAATAAGATCAAAGGGTTCCATCAACCAGAGAGTTCTGGGGTTCATAGGGTTCAGGTCATCAAATGGTTCTGAAAACCAGAAGATTCTAAAGATCAAAGTGTTCTGATAACTGAGGTGGAAGTGGGGTTCTACTGATTATAGGGTTCTGATAACCTGAAAGTTCTGATGATGTAATGAGTGAAAGGAACGCTCTGGTTTTCCATTTCACCCCGATAGTTCTGTTTGTCGTCTTCTCCGGGTCACTCGCTGTTTTATGTCTATAACATGAATAAAACCAGATAAAGTGAAGCAACAAAATAAAATGTTCCATGTGTTTGACTGACAGGTTCTGATGAATGAAGAACATCCAGTCCACGGTCTGCTCACATCCTGTCTGCAGGTGTTCTGCCTGAACATTCTGACCCAGTAACTCTCCTTCGAACACGGACCCTGACACCAGAACCGCTGTCAGATAAACCCTTCAACAGTGTGGAAGCAGGAGAAAACAGTAACAGCTGTTTTGTTTCAGTCCTTGTCTTCGTGTTGCCAGCTAGGACGAGCAGTCAGTCTCACACCTCTTTGACGGACTGTCCTCAGGATTAGTCTGGGTGGAGAGTCCAGGGTTTCCATTTTCTGGTCCATTTCTAAGGGACATCTTCTCCAAAGTTGCTGGAAGGACAAAGATTCAGTCAAGCTGCAGATCTTATCAAAATGAGACAGGAAAGTGTAAATCCTTGACTTTTTATCATTTTAAAAGCCTCAAACAGTAAAAGTGGTGCAGAGGCCAGTTGTATCAGTGTTTAAATGCCAAATTAATTAATTGCCTCAAAACTCATGAATTTTTAATAGCAGACTTCCTGTTGGGTTTAGTGTTTTTTTTATTGGGAATGTTTTATGGCGCCAACAAGTTTCACAACTCTACATAAACACAGTCAGCAAGGCTCCATCACTAGGTGGCGCTGCTGAGCCTATTTGTCCCGCCTCTTCGCAAGCCCTCGAAAATATGCTAATTTCCAAATTCCCTTGAGAAGGATGCACAAAAATTCATGAGTGTTGAATGTCAAAGTCCCCAAAAAGTTAGTTAATTTGTCTTAAGAATAAAAAAGACAAAGGAAGTGTGGATACAAGAGGCCTTCGCACCACCTTCAGTGCTCGGGCCTCATTAAACAGGTTTATTCTTATTTATCGACTCTTTCCCTCTTTGGAGGAACGATTTTTTTGGACAATGTACCGTGAAGTGATGATGACCCGCTGCCAGGAGGTGCAGCGCTGCTGCTATCCTCCAGTTCATCCAGGTAGAGTCTGTATTGGTGGCCGCTGTCGTCCTCGTACTCCACGTTCTCATCGTCACTGTCCACTTCTGGAGCTACATACACCACCTCAAACTCTATCTGTCCTCGCTGACACAAACACACACAATAAATGTTAGTAAAGTGACAGACGGAAGTGGTCGGCTGTAGGTGAGCTCCGTTACCTGCTGGGAGAGAATGGTGACGGCTTCTTTGTGTTTGGCATCCCGCAGATTGATGCTGTTCACAGCAAGAATGGCGTCCCCCACATGCAGGCCTCCACATCTGTCTGCAGGTTGACCGGGATGGATCTCGGAGATTAAAATGGGAACGCCGTGCTCCTTCCCACCCTGAAGAGCACACACAGATGAGAACAGAAAGGCCAAACCAGACAGAGCAGCTGATCCGAACCACTTGATCCAGTGACAAGGAGGAGCAGCAACTTATTCACCTTGAGAAGGTTGGAATTTTATTTCTATCCATTAGACACAGATGCTTTTACTTTTGCTGACACTGATGCATGTAACTCAGTCTGATTGCAACAGGATTAATAAAAGGTCCAGTATCATGCAAAATCAACTATTAGTAGCTTTTAACAATGTGATGCTGTTTCCTTATTAAATCCCCCAGAGTGTTTTTTTTTATGGAAGAAATATAGTCTCATCATAATCCAATTCTTATTCGACATTGAATTTATAACACTGAATTTTTATCTTTCATAAATAATTATATGAATTCACCTGCAAAAATTAACCTGAAAATGTTGTGAACTCATTATGACTCATGTGGAGAGGTGCAGTAGTTGTCATCAGTACGTCAAATATTTCACCCAGCTTGAGTAGTTAAAGAAATAAAACAAAAATAAAACAGCTGTCAATTAGTACTTTGCATTTAGTAACGATCTCTGTTTAAGTGAAAAACCTCATCACTTACCTTTACTAAGCCACAATAACCAGCTAACTATTAAGAAATGTACCACTGGCTAATGCTGTCATGTGATCAGAGGAACGTAATTTGATTGGCTAAGAGCTGCTCAACTCAATCTATTGCTTTGGCTTGGGTCATAAAGAGTTCACTACATTTGCAGGCAAATTATGTGGCCGAATTTCTGTAGGTGAAATGTTTGCTGGCAAATTTAAAGTAAAGACAAATACATAATTATGCAGAATAAAAATTCAGTGTTATAAATTTAATGTCTAAAAAGAATTGGATTCTGAGGAGACTATATTTCTTCCATAGTTTTTAGCTTAACTGACCTTTCGCCGAGCCCCGCCCCCTTGGTTACTGTTGCTACGTCCGGCAAACGAATGGTCAAACATTACCAGTTGCCATTAGATTGCCATGAAGGGAAGAGGTAGATCTTATCAAATCAAATCAAATCAAAAATAATTTATTAATCCCCGAAGGGAAAGTAAGTGTTGCTGTAGCGCAGTTCTTCTTCAGAGAGCCATTGTAGAGGGTTCTACCTGTGGACAGGAAGCGGTCTGGGCTGCAGGGGATCTGAAGAGGCCTTTGACTGAAGACACTCTGTTGTTGAGTTACTGTGTTGTGAAGAGGACGATGAGGGTTCTCCATGATGATTTTCATTTTCCGAACCATCCTCCTTTGGACCATTAACTCAAGACACTCCAGATCAGTCCCCAGTACAGAACCAGTCCTCCCTATCAATCTGTTCAACCTCTTCATGTCACTTGCTTTGATGCTCCGCCCCCTACAGATGACTGCAGATGTGATCACTCTCTCCACAACAGACTTATAAAACATATTCAACATCTTGCTGCAAACGTTGAAGGATCTAAGCTTCCTGAGGAAGTCCAGTCTACTCTGTCCCTTCCTAAAAACAGCATCACTGTTGTGTCTCCAGTTCAGTTTGTTGTCCAGGTGAACACCAGGTATTTATACTCCTCCACCACCTCCACTTCTTCTCCCATGATGGAAATGGGATTTTGCATGTTGCTGCTTTTCCTAAAATCCACAATCATCTCCTTTGTCTTGTTCTCATTCAAGATGAGATGATTGTTCCCACACCAGGACTCAAAGTGGTCCACCAGTTCTCTGTACTCTGTCTCTTCTCCATCTCTGATCCAACCAACAACCGCAGAGTAATCAAGAGTATTTTTGTAGATGGCAGGACTCTAACCTGTACTGAAAGTCTGAAGTGTACAGAGTGAAAAGGAATGGTGAGAGTACAGTACCCTGTGGTGCTCCTATGCTACTGATCACCTGGTCAGACAGGCAACTCTTCAGTTTCACATACTGTGGTCTGTTGGTGAGGTAGTCCTTAATCCATGTGATTGTGGAAGCCTCCACCTGTGTCTTCTGGAGTTATTGACACAATAACGCAGGCTGAATTGTGTTAAATGCACTAGCAAAATCAAAAAACATGATCCTCACAGTGCTGCCTGCTTTGTCCAGATGACTGTGGGTTTGTTGAAGCAGGTGTATGATGGCGTCTTCCACCCCAACTCCACAGCAATAAGCAAACTGCAGTGGGGCGTGAAATGTGCTTGTTTGCCTATTTAGGTGGACCAACATGAGTCTCTCCAAGACTTTCATGATGTGGAATGTTAGAGCAACAGGCCTGTAGTCTTTAGGGGCCAGTGAACCTGTTGAAGAACATGTTCAGTTCATTGGCTCTATCCAGACTTCCATCTAAGTGATCCTCCTTCAGCTTAAAGCCTGTGATCTTCTTCATCCTTGACCACACATCTCGTATATTGTTTTGCTGGAGCTTGTTCTCCAGTTTTTTCCTGTACACCTCCTTGTTTATTCTAATCTTGATTTTAAGTTATTTTTGTACACTTTTCAATGCATCGCTGTCTCCTTCCCTGAAAGCTCTTTTTTCCTGTTCAGCAGTTCTTTCAGGTCACTGGTGATCCAGGGTTTGTTATTGGGGAAGCACTTCACTATTCTGGTGGGAATGATGTTGTCCACACAGAAGTTTAAATAGGCAGTCACACAGTCATAGCACTGATGTCCTCTCCATGTGGCTCACAGAGTGCATCCCAGTCTGTAGCCTCAAAACATCCTCGAAGAATTTCTTCAGCTTCCTGTGACCACCTGCTCACAGTTCTTTTGATCACAGCAAGGCTGGGGCTTGAGGCTACGCCATGAAATGGGCTGGACTCACGGGGTGGATTTTAGGTAAACCGAGTGTTTTACTTCCTAGTCGAAGAATAACTCCAGGATACAAGTTATATTTCAGGACAAATGAAGACTATATAACACTAACGGTAACATTTTATCTTATACGTGTCTAACCCAGATGTTGAAAGCTGTAAAATAACATGATACAGGACCTTTAAGATTGGAGTTTGACACCACATCCTCTGAGAAACTCACAAAAACCTCAACTGCTGCAGATCTACTCCACACTAAACACCTTGTTCATCGCCCTGAACCTGTTTATGGACTCTGAATCTGATCAAAAACAAACTCTTCCTACTGTGATGGAGATTCCAAGGCCTTCGTGGTCCTCTTTGACCAGCACCACCTTCCTAATTGGACCCACTCCCTGGCTTTTCTTCAGCGCGTCGGGGTCCTGGGAATCACACAAACAAGTCAACTCAGACAAGAATACAGATGTTAGAAGATTTTGCCTACTTTGTTTTTAACACTCACGTGCCCCACAGGAGACGGAAGAGGTTTCTTTGGGTCGCTGCGACCTCTACATGCTCGGATGACGGTCTTATGACGGTGAAGGTGAATTTCTGCCTCCAGCTGATTCCACAGCTTATCGTGGGCCGGGCCTTTCATGTCACGACCAAGTAACTGGATCTGCTGCACCCTAAAGGAAGACCAGAGAAGTCAACCAAATCATTCCGATGGTCATTCAAAAGGAGAAAGGAGGAATCTTGGATACTTTAAATTAGAGAGTGAGTGTTTTCTACAGCTGCTTTAGTGCAAAAATGTTCAAAATAATCAGGTTGATAAAGATCCAGCTTTCAGAGACAGAGCTGTACAGCCTAAAACAAATGTTTGGTGCGATCAGCTGTGACTTCATGTCCGCAGCCTGCAGTATGCTCACCTGCCAGCCAGCTCCTTGTCCAGGTATTTTGCAGCCAGTCTGGCTCCGTACACCTCTGCCTGCAGGACAGCGATGTGTCTCCGAAGAGCTTCGTTCTCTTTCTTAAACAGTCGGACCTCTGACTCTAACCTGGCCTCGCTTAGCTTCTGCTTCTTACTGGCCTCCAGCTCCTGTTCCTGAAACACCATGAGGAGCACAAATCCATAAAAAACCTTCTCAAGTCCTGTTTTAGGCAATAATTTACAAAAGTCTTAGGCAGTTGAAAAAAATACTGTAAAAAAAAAAAAAAAAAGAATAATTTCACAAACATTTTATATAAATTACTCACAAAAAGTTGGGATGTTTGGCTTTTAGGTAACAGTTCAGGAGAAACCCAAAATGCACTTTACCTTTACAGGTGAACTTAATGTGACTTTCTCTAAACTTTGAACTTACATGTTCAAATGTTTCAGTTCTTTTTACACAACTTGCTGTTTTCTAACGAGGAAGGAGCCTAAAGGTAAAATTCACAACAGCTGCTTGATCCACGAATCGACCAATAACATTCCTGGTTCAATCAGAACTGGTATTTAAACAGACCTCATCACGCTGTTCACATTTTAACATCATGAGACCAAAATGACTCCTAACAGCTGATCAACAGTCTCTTGTTATTGAGAGGCTTCAAACAGGATGTTCTCAGAAGGAAGTGACCACTGAGCTTAAAGTGTCACAGAGCATCATCAGCAGGTTGAAACAGAGAGACGTAGAACTGGACGTCCTTTAGTCTCATTCCACAATGATGACGCTTCATTGTGATCAGTGTGCTGTGGAACCAGATGATGAACTCATCTGCAGACACTTTGAAACCATGTACACTGGTGTGTACTTTGTGGTAGATGACCTGCACAAGTACCCAACCACACCACAGGCATCATCATCCTGGAAGCATTTACACTGGATGAGGGACCTGCAGGCCTCAGTGCTGTTCTCTGATGAAAATAGATTCATGCTGAACAGAAGTGATGCTGCCAACAATGATGGAGACGTCAAGGAGAAATTTATGCATCAGTCATCGTTGTCACCAGACAAGCCTTTAGTGGAGTTACAGTGTGTCGAGTCAGAACAGAACTGCACTACACTTTGTAAATGATACCGTGACAAACCTAAACTACCTGAATAACATCATTAATCCAGTCATTGTCCCCCTGCATGAACAATACAGGCCTCATTTCATCTTCACAGATGACAATGTTCCTGCTCCAGATGGTGCTACCGATCACTGGGCACCAAAACCACAAGACACAAAAACAGTTTCCTCCCTCAGACCGTCACCATGTTTAACAAACATATACAACAACCTCAATCAAGAAATAATTATATCTTATCTGTATAAACAAGCTCCAACCACCAATCAGACATTTATAGTGGACTATGCTGATAATGTATCTCATGTGTCTATAAATACAAAAACAAAAGTGATTCTTTGTGTGCGTAACATTCTTGGTTGAATAAAACCTGATTCTGATTCAGCTCACTGAGGTCGCATCATTAGGGAAAGTCAGATATTCCTCTATATCACACGAGCACAGAAACAGAAGATAAATCTAATCAAGCCAAACTTTGTTTCAAACTGTACTGGTTCTTCTCCGTACACAGCTGTTGTTGTCAGGTCGTTCCAACCATCTTGGAGACAAAGACGTTCCACTGATTGTTTCTGATACATCCAGATGTCTTGATAGGAGCTCTGTGTGAAATATACAAACTTCTAGAACTCTTTCTTCACACTTTACATAGTTCTTCATAGCCATAAACCCAGGAACAGAACCTGAAGCAATCCAAGCGCCCCCTACTGTCTGATTCCAGTATAAGTCTTGAGTGCCACCCTCCATTTAAAGAGGCGCTTCCATTAAAAACAGTTTTTCTGAGGTTTCTGTTGAATATTTTAGCTCCACAGGTGTTCTTACCTTCATAGTGGGTGAAAACAGGTCAACAACTTCTCTTTCAGTTTTAATCTCTCAAACTACGCAGGTGGCGATAACACCCAAGTTCTCCTGAGTCCGAACGGCCTGTATTTTGCCGCTTTTCCACCGACAGAACACGGTGCGGCTCGGTTCACTTTAGCCCCCTGCGGACCCTTTTCCACCTCCTTTCTCGGGTCTTAACCGCATCATTCCGCGCCAACCCGGCCTCTTTTTTCAGACCACCTCCTCGGTGGTCCGAAGCGGACCAAAGCGGGCCCACACGCCCACCTGTCTACTGATTGGTCCAGTAAACTGCTACCAGTGACACGACTACCTACGTAGTGGTTGCCCCTGATTGGCCCGGCTGTGCGTGGTGTCCACGTGGTGTGATATAGAAGCGCTCCTGCAAAAGGCGGTCAAAGACTTTTGCGCGCCACTTTTCAAAGCCAGATGGGCACGCCCATTTCCCCACTTACGTCCGCTTTATGTTTCCACCACCTCAAGCGAGTTGATCCACGCTATACTGTACCACTCTCAAGCGCGCCGTGCCGATTTGTCGGTGGAAAAGGGGCATTTGTTTCATCACAACTCCTTTGTTTGTTCGTATTCATCAGCTCCCGCAGTTGAAACCACGCCTAGCATGATGCTGGCTTAAAGCTGTTAGCATAAGACGTAGCAAACAGGAAGAGAGAACGCCTGATGTTGTCATGAGCAGCGGGGCAGGAAACAGTATACCTTGCTCTCATAGGCTAGTTTGTTAGCCAATCAGAGTCCAGCAAATTCAAATAATGAATATGAACGAGCTGTTGCTTGAGGCCTGACGGAAGGAGCCGGAACCACCCGAACTTTAATGCAGACAGATCGAAAGGTCTGTTAATCAGTGTTTCCTGATGTTTTTTAGATATAAAATGTTTCATATTACTGGTTAATACTTAAGAAATAACCACAAAGTCCTGAAATTTGTATGAAATGGCCTCTTTAAAAAAAAATAATGACATTGTCCTGACTTAAATACAGCTCAGATCCTTTTTCTAGGCGTTGACTGCTACTGCTTTTTCAGATATTGATTAATCTAATACATTTACCTGTAAAAAGTTATTTCATGCTCAAAAAACGCCATGAATGTGTGCAAGTGAGGGCGACGCCTTGTTTATACTGTTTAGAAAGGAAAGTCATGTTTTTAGCATCGGGACAGCAGAGTCGTTAGTCAACAGCAGGACTGAGTTCCTTCTGACGGTCGGATCTGCGTTTGGAGCAGATACTGTTCGTTTAACAGCTGAACAGTTAACATGACCTACGCGCTCATGTCAAACTCCTCCAATTTCTACTTTTTGGCAAAATAAGTTCAAAAGAAAAACAAACAGACTTACCATCACTTCCAATGTTGGTGCAGGCTTTAGGGGAAAGGAGGCAGAAAGAGAAGAGACAAGCCACACGTTAGAGAAAACGTCACCTCAGGAAATAAACCATGTTAGTAAGTGAAGCAGTAAACAAGTGACTGAAAGCTCAGAAAGCAAAGTGAAGACAGCAACAGCAGCTCACAGGGATGCAGTTTGTCATATAATCTTGTGTTTATAATGTCATTTACTCCCAACGATACAAAGATCTCCAACATCCAGGTCCCTCGTTTATCCATCGTTCTTACGGACAGATCTGTGCGTATTTCGTGCGTTGGGACAATTCTACGCATCGTGTGGTATTTATCAATTTGTACTTATGCGTAGAAATGTTCCTAAATATAAGTACAGCTCTGGTCGTGCGTACACACAGCATCTAGTATTAGAACATGGAACCGAAATTCTAAAGCTCTCAGTGACCCACGCGTGTTCCTCATCCACAAATTATCTCTGAAGCAATTAGTAATTATGTGTGTTAATAAACAGCTTTGTCGCATAATTGGTGGTCAACGTTATAAAGATAGAGGTATTTGAGATCATAGGATGGCTGATCTTGTATTACTGGCGGATTTGGCAGAGTCTGCACCCCGGAAGGAGCGCGTCTTCTGTGACCGTGCAGATGGGTGAGCGCACAGAGCGGCTGCAGATACCACTTTCCAAATAAACATTAATTGATCACAAAAAGGCCCGTTTCAAATCGTAACTAGGTTATTTATTCATTATGTGTGAAGAACAAGCAGCAACTGCTCCTTCTTTTCCGTAAGAGCCTTTATTGCGCCCTCTTTATGCACAGATGACTCTTTCATCAGCTGATTGACCCAGCTGATCCTTCATTGTGACAGGATGACAGCTTCTGTTTTGATATAAACTGTATAGGTCTATAATTTACCTGTCTCCAAGCGCCTATTTGTTTCCTTTATTTATATATAAAGAGCGCACCGATTATAAAATAAAAAGTGGCTCCTTGAGTCATCTGGTTAAGAAGGATGTGTTTTACTTATCTTCACTGTGGACACCGGATGGACTGGACTGTTTTTTCGTGCGTATTTACCTCCGCCAAGGAGGTCATGTTTTCATCAGGGTCTGTCTGTCTGTTAGCAGGATAACTCAAAAACTAATGGATGGGTTTTGATGGAATTTTCAGGAAAGGTCAGAAATGACCCAAGGAAGAATCTATTAGATTTTGGGGGTGATCCGGATTACCGTCTGGATCCAAGACCTGAGTACACACAAGTGTGCGTACGAGTGGCCATCGCACATTTCATAAATCAGACTTTTGACTGTTCGTACGAACATTCTAAATTTAATTCGTAGGATAGAATATAGGACTGTTTCTATGAACGATTGATAAATGAGAGCCCAGGAGTTTGTCAGAACATGAAAGCCACGCCCACACCTCACATTAACTTATTTCACTCTCTTGTGAACTTTTTGGCAGCAGCTTCCCGTGACTCGGCAGTACGGCAGCTTACGGTGGTGATTTTAACTTACATTAACACATTTCGGATGGATATTGCTAACAAGCTGGAGGAAACCTGCTAAGTCAGCAGTTCTGCTCCCGGCGTGAGAGTGGAGACGCTCAGTCTCAGCGTGGAACACAGTCGGACTCAGATAAGTTTGGTTTTTCCTCTGCTGACAGCTGAAGGAAGTTCCCACACAGAGGACGAGAATCCAAAACATTCTGACAGGTTTCCACCTCACTGGACTTTTATTTTGACACCCGCTGCAGTTCCAAGGCAGTAAGGCACTCTCTGTCGGTTATATCAGAGTGTGAGCTTTCCAACACGTGCACCCACTTCCACCAAGAGCAGCCTGTGTGCAGTCTGCTGAGCATCAGGAAGGAGTTAGGGTTCGAGCCGAGGCAGGATTTACTTCAACATGTGTGACCTAGAGGAACATCTGTAGAACCGAGTCTTGTAAGTCTCCAGAAATGTGAATTTTACTCCTTGAGAGTGGAAACCTCTCGACACTGAGCATCAGATTTAAGAGGCTGGATGACAGAAACTTTACATGTTCACAACCATAACACAAACTCCTTCTGCTGCAAGACTCTGGATTCTAGTTCCTCAAACAAACCTAATTTACTATCCAAACTTTTCCCCTAAAACGCTTCAATTTCAGCCTCATAGCTACGAACACTAACATCCACCACGAGAAGATCAGCAGATCTTAGCAGCTGTTCTTTGGTGCTTCATCCACCAAACTCCAGGATTGAGCATCAAACTAAATCTGAGGTTAAAACTGAGAGGCTAGCGATCAGCTGATGTATTGCACATAATAACTGATACATAGTTAAATGTTTTACATAGTCTACTTTCACATTTTTAAAGATACTTAAGCATATATGAAAAAGATCAAAAGTACCAAGTGATCTATCCAAAACCCGCTCAGCCTTGTGAGACTGTGTTTACATGTTAATGACGTGGACTGAAGAGGATCTGAAATGATTCGATCTGTATTAGTAAAGCCAGAACTAAACTCTAAACCAGGTTCTGGCTGAACTTACTGGGCCTGGGTACTGATACAAGTTGTCTGTATCACTGGAGTCCAGCTCCAGAGTCCAGCACTGCCTCTTTAAGAATAAAGTGGATCAGATCAACACAGAGTCCGAGTCGCTCCCTCCGACTTACCAGTCTGTCTTTGATGGTGTCTGAGTCCTCGGTTTGACCTTGTTGGACACGAAGCTGGAGCTGAAGCGCGTGAAGCTGCAGCAGCAGGTCATGGACCTCCTTCTCAACCACCGTCCGCTCAGCTTTAGCTTCAGTCAACTCAGACCGGAGATCCACCAGCTGAGCCTGGGGGGGGGGGGTCAAAATTACTTTGGTAACAAATCTTCTATAAAATATTTGATTTCAGATTTTCATCTCAGACAAAAGACACCAGGCTGATTCTACGGAATCAGACGCATGAAAACGTGTCTGTGGATCCAAACGACCGGAACATGTGGAACAGCTAGAGACACTTCAGGCTTCATGGATCGAGACTCAAACCGGGTTGCGTTTGTTCGGCCCTTTAAATGTTCAGACATGCTGAACCCAAATGAACCAGCTGATTGACCGGAACATCGCAGGAAACTCACCTCCAGTTTGTGGTTGAGCTGGAACACCGTCTGGGTCTTGTGACACAGCTGAGCGAAGCAGGAACTCAGACTGGTCATCTTCTGTCGGCCTTCGTAGGTAATGTCCACCTGATCCGGGTCGATCTCTCCGAGCAGAAGGTCCACGTCTACAAAGGCCTTATCGAACTCTTTTTCCAGGACTTCTAGCCATCGAAACATGGACACAGCCGGGCCCAGGCCTAAGCTGTGTCCGGACGGGGAGCATCCAGCTGAAGCGGACATGTTCGGGTGAAAGCGGGTCCCGGACGGTCACTCAAGCTCACTGAGACAACAAACGCTTCGAAACACCGCGAAAACACGAGAAAAAAAGTGAAAATGTCGTCAAAACACCTACGTGACTAATGAAGACAAGCCGAGGACGCAGTTAAAACAGGAAGTCCCTCATCCGGATGACGTGTTTTTTAAATTAACTTTATTGCTGTTAACAAAAAGCGGAGGGGCGTTACGATATAAAAACAACACGAACAATGCAATAAATAAACATAAAAAAAATTCAAAGGTTTAGGCTTTACACTGTTTTGTTTTCTGACGTTAGACTTGATCAAACCAGCCCGTATGTGTTTTGTTGTGCGCGTAAACATACATGATATTTCAAAATAAAAGCCGACTCCTCTCGTTGTTTGACAGGGGCTGATGACAGCTCGATGAAGCTGTACTGCCACCTGCTGCTTCGGAGTGAAACCAAATCATGTCCCCTTCCTGTTCATGTAGCTTCGTCTCTGTTCTTAATTCAGTGTCTTTATTTGGGCTTTTTTGGCATAGATAATTGATCTTTTCCCAGATTAAATTAGAAGCTTCACTGATGGATGTTTGTTTCAGGATTTAACTATTTACTGGAAACAGGTATCAGCTCCCCCGATCCTGAAAAGAAACAGGAGGGTGTAGATCCATGAGGCAGACTCTGTGTATTTTTAAGATTAGACTTAAAGCAGAACTAAGTAAGTTTTTTCACCTCAATAAATGTTTTCTAGAGTCCCTGTGGGGGTAAACAAGGACTTGGCGGGGTGATTCGTGGGTCCCTCCCCTCCCTCCGGGGTCTGTGTCCTGAAA
>SSNP01000008.1:8876198-8887747 GCA_006937955.1 Pachypanchax playfairii
TATGACAGTGAGCTTTCACAGGGGACCAGTAGGGGGAGAGCGAGAGCAAAACTTATTTAGTTCTGCTTTAAAACTTTCCTTTTTACACAATCCTATAGTTAGTGTTAGCTTATCCATCCCTTTAGTTATGCTGCTATAGACTCAGACTGCTGGAGGACATACTGACTACATTTCTTTACTCTGCTGTCTTTAATCTCTGTGTTTAAATGTGTTATTATTGCAAATATTAACTTTAAATCTATTTCTTCTCTTTTTAAAGAAATGACGAATGGCCCAAATCCATCTGTGTTTGTCTGTGTCTCTTTCCTGTCGGTTAATACTCCAGTAACTCAAGGCAGAACACCGCTCATTCCTGGTTCTGGTTTTGCTATTGGTTCTTCCTGTTAAAAGGGAATCGTTCCTTTCCACTGTCACCAATTATGTTGCTCAGGATGCTGGACTGTGTTGAAATGATCAGCTGGTTCTTTAGATAGGAAATGTTTTACTTGTACAAATTCTTGATATTTCTGTATTTCGTCTCTTTTTACTTAAAAAATCCTGACACATTACTTTCTAGGGACAAAAAATGTCCCATTAAAAACCCTTGAAAATTAGATTGTTTCATTCCAATATTATCCTTCCTTACAGTAAAGATTTCATTCTGGACCACTAGCATTCGATTTTAAATTCCTATGTATCAGCCACATAGTGCTACTTTTTTCATTCAAAGTATGAAGCATGTCGCCATTGATGTTAGATAATGGTGTATGTAAAGAAAATTGTGTGTGTGTGTGGGGGGGGGGTTGTATTTCTAACCTCCTGAGGACCAGTTTCCTGACTTTTACTATCTTTCTGGGGTCCGAGGGTTCTTGTGGGGACCGAAGTCTGGTCCCCATAAGGGGGACTCCCCTTTTTAGGGTTAGGGGTTAGGTTTATAGGTATGGTGTGAATAGAGTTTTAGTTAGTCTTAGGGTTAGTTATAGATCAGTAATGGTTAAGGTTAGGAAAAGGGTTTGGGTTAGGTATAAATCTAGTTACTAAAATCAATGGAAGTCAATGGACGGTCCCCATAAGGATAACAAAACACACTTGTGTGTGTGTGTGTGTGTGTGTGTGTGTGTGTGTGTGTGTGTGTGTATCTGCCTTTTCAAATCAAAACAAATCAGCTTTATTTATAAATAGCTAACTAACTCGCGCACTCAGGCGTGCACACACGTACACACACACACAGAGTATCTGCATTATAAATCTGTTACTTTTTTCTTACATTTTTTTCAAATGTTGAAATTGTCTATAAATGATTATTTTTATTCATAAAATAAACTATCAAAAGTACTTTTTTACTGTACTTTTTTTTACTTTCATAGTAGTTCAGATGTTGCATGAATCATTGAAACATGAAATATTTACATCAAAGTCACTGATCTGCTTGAAAAACCTCGTTACACAAAAAATAAGAACTAGAACAACTTTATTTATCCCCTAGAGGCAATTAAAATTCAGACAGCATGGAAGACAAGACATAAACAAACAATACTCAAACACCAAATGTACAGTATTTACTTGTTCTCAAAAATGGACTGAATAAAGTAATAAATACCTATAAAATGAGTTAAAAATGTCAACAGTGATATAATTTATGGTAATGGGCACGATTTCCTATTGGCTGGAGTTAAAAAGCAAAGTGGCTTTGGGAAAAAGCTCTTTATCTCAGCTTTTCGTCCTGACACGTGTATCTTCATGAAAGTTGCTCTTTTGTACTGCAGATTACTAAATAACAGAAAGAGGTAGAAACATTTTTTTTTCTGCTGAAAGAAGTGAGTCTAATTTTTCTGATGGTGGTTTCAGAATTCACATGGTCATAGGAGAAAATATTCTGTGGACCTTCAAAAATCAGTATATATCTCTAGCACTGAGGAGGATATGAAATCTGAAAGTGGCACTGAATGAGTTAATCAAAGAAAAAACAAACAGTGATGTCAGTGAGATTTCCTTAAAAAGCATTTTCCTTATTAATGGTTCTTCAACAGCAGAAGACTGTGAGTCAGGTATAACAAGGCAAGTAGTTTCTTGGCACAGATAAAATCTGATACAACAGAGACGTGCATAGAAAAGGCAGCTAATGATGTCACCAAAGGGAGCAATATGCAATAACAATGAAAGGCCAAAACATGGTTCTAAATTATTCTTAACAATCCAAAACAATGTAAAGAGACAGGTATGGGTCAGAATCCTTAAATAATTCCATAACTTACAAGACAGAAGGGAGTGAGCACATTTGTCTGGTCGGGTATCCATGAATCCAAAATCCAAATCAGGTATCCGGGTAAGGGTTAGGGTATTTCAATATCAGAGGTCAAATTATGCAACTGTCTACCGGATGAATTAAAAGAAAGTTGCATGATAATAGCAGCATTATAACAGGATTTACCAGTTTATTATAGATTTGACATGTTATATTTAATCAACAAGAAATTGTGTGATTTTATTTTGCCCTGTTTTGCTTTTCTTTCTATTATTTGGTCCTATTTTGTTTGAAAGAGGTTGAATTGTGTATATGAGGATTGGAGTAGATGTAAATAAGTTGTTTTTTTTCCTAAAAATGTAAAAAAAATGAAGGTTTCTATGTAAACATGGTGAATGTCAGATTTGTTTGTGTGTGTATTCAGTTCAAGTCTGCATGGTGAATAACAAAGATGTTTCTGTGAAATGGTCTCAGTTCCACTTCTGGGTAAATATCTCAGAGTAAGTGGATTTCTTTGTGTTTTATGTGATATTTTTTTCAGCAGTAGGAGGAACAACTGGATCATCTGTTGGATTTAGGTCTGAGTGCATTACTGTAGTCGTGTTGTTGTGATTAATCAAATCAACTGATTCTCAGAGATTATCAATTGTTATATAATCTGGGATCTGGTTGAATTCAGAGCGTCTGCCTGACCTCCTGCTGAGTATACTGCGAGACCAGCTGAGTCCTGCTGGGCTGGACCGAGACTCAGTTCGGGTTTTGCGGTGTCTGGAGGATCCGACGTCTGAATTAGGACACTGCTTTAACGTCAGTCGGTTTTGGACGTGTATATGTTGCGCGCATGCGCGTTGGCAGCTTTCTGCAGAGGCTCTCAGCTGTCAGGTATTAAGGAATGTGAGTCTGTCATGACTTTTCTGACTTGGACCGGAACTTTCTTCTGGTTTTGTAGGGAAGACGGTTCTAGAGATGGACTGTTTCTCTGCTGTGACGGTCGCTTTGCGTCACATGAAGCTTACAACAGGCTGTTATTGCAAACAGTAGATTAAAAGGACTAATAAAACACAAAGTTCTCCGGTCGTCATGGCCTCTTTAAGCTCGGCGGATCGGAACACTGAGAACCATCGTAGGTCGTTCTCCTTGCTTTTCTACCGGGCCGTGCGAGACCTGAAACCGGTCTGGATGTTGGAGGACATGCGGACCATGGAGTCTCTTTACCCAGAGGATGACTTCAGCCTGAGGATTTACACCCCGTCGGAGGCTCTGCTCTACGCCATAGTTCACGACCACCAGCCGTATGCCCAGTACCTGATCCGCCGGTACGCCGAGGAAGCGCTCGCCAGGCCCGGGGAGCGTTTCTGCTGCTGCCCGTCCTCGGCCCCCCATCTCACAATGGCAGTTCGCTACGACAGACGCTACATTCTTGGGCTGATCTTGCAGGAGAGCCACCGGACACCGAACCCGTCCAGCTACACGGGGACAGACGGGAGAACCCCTCTCCATCTTGCCTGCGAGCTCCAGCGGCCCGAGGCGGTTCTGATGTTGCTAGGGAACGGAGCGTCCCCAAACGCTCCGGATCACAACGGCATGACTCCACTGGACGTGGTCCTAGATAAACTCAGGGACTCGAGGCTTAACGGGGGAGAAGGCAGGCGGTGTTTGGAGCATCTGCTCATGTTCATGCCGAAGATCCGCTTCAAGCTGAAGCCCGCTCTCGATAAGAAGCCTGAAATCTGGAGCAAAGTTCTGGGCGAAGAAACGTATAAATATCTGGCAGGGCATAGTCCCGCTCCCCTGGTGGTCAGCACCATGCAGACTATCCTGAAGCAGCTGAGTCCTGTTACCTTTGCAGACAGTCTGTATGAACTCCCCATCCCCTCCTCCCTCAAGCCGCCAGGTCTACCGGTGAGCCCGCGATGCAAGCAGCAGGTTTAACCCGTGACCGGAACATGATGCATGATCAGAGTGAAAACCATAGACATTATGGTGAAAACTATCAGCTTGGCACGCATACGTGTGTGTGTGTGTGTGCACGCGCGCTCAGAGGCCTGAAGGCTTCATAAACTGCCACTGGAAGAAGAGATTTATGATGTGACTCATTAGCGCGAGACAGCAGCCAGGATTCCTGTTCGGATCCATAATCCTGCAGAAGTACCGACACTTTCAGAGGAGAAGCTGCAGACTGCAACAGGACCTGCACCAAGACCTGTACCAGGACCTGCACCAGGAGCTGTGCCAAGACCTGCACCAAGACCTGTACCAAGACCTGCACCAGTAGCTACCTGCAGCAGGACCTGAACCAAGACCCGTACCAGGAGCTGCACGGTGAACTGCGTCAGTACCCGCAACAGGACTTGCACCTAGATCCTGTACCAGTACCTGCAACAGGGCTTGCACCTAGATCCTGTACCAGTACCTGCAACAGGACTTGCACCTAGATCCTGTACCAGTACCTGCAACAGGACTTGCACCTAGATCCTGTACCAGTACCTGCAACAGGACTTGCACCTAGATCCTGTACCAGTACCTGCAACAGGACCTGTACAGACGAACCTGTTGGAACTCTTAAAGGATTTTAATTGCTTTGATTATCTTTCAGCTCGTTTATAAACAGACTGAAAACTTCTAATTATTTGTTTCTTTTTAATAAAAAAATCCATGCAGTAGTTTGATTTTCTTCTTAATGCCATAATTAAGAACTAGAGCTACTATCAGCTGGTTGGACCCACCACTCCCTGATGGAGAGTCAGTTAGAGACAGAACCCACCTTCAAGATACCTGCTGGTTTATTAACCCTCATACACTCTTTTTAATAATCAAACCTTTATTTTTAACGGTGGATTAAATGAAGGCAGCAGATTTGTTGACAGTTTGGAGGAAAATTGGTGATCTGGAGAGTGAAATCTTACTGAAAGCTTTTTTTATTTGGGTGCAGGGACAGACAGACAGACAGACAGACGGGTGCATGTGTAGTCTGTTGGCAGCCACTTGTATGTGAGTGCATCTAATAGTGACGGCACCAGAAGCAGCACAGTGTCCAGCAGCAGCTGCTGTCAAATTCGAATGATCTCCAGATCAGCTGCTGCTGTATAAACACAAGTCTCACTTAGTGACTTTGTGTTATTACTGTTGAAATTTGGAAACCCAATTTATTACTAGTTGGATGTTGAACTCTGCAGTTAGTCCAGATTAAATGTTGAGTCTCTGTATTTTCTCATCAAGCTCCTGCAGAGCATGCGCAGAGAGGTCAGGGCTGTAATGTGTATCTGAAATGTGATCAGACAAACACGAGAACATACTTGGAGTGTTGCACAGTGGAGGGAACAAACAGTTCTGGAGATGTCTGCCTGGAAGTTGGACATATGGACAGAAAAAGCTCCTCTTAATTTAGAGGAAAGAGAGTCCAGTTCTTAGAAAAATGTTTTTAATGACAAATTTTTCATGCTGTAGCACAATAATGAGCAAAGATGCTTGCTATAGTCTTAAAAAAAACTGCACAAGGGTAAAAAAAGAAACAGATACAGAATACATAATGGAACATTGGCACCAATGCAGAGGTTTAGAAATTATTGTATGAACACCGATGACATTTTCCAGACAGGAGCTGTTTTAAAAAGACAGCAGTCACTTAATTGTCTCATTTGGAACAGCTGTTTATTTCTAATCAGATCAATAAACAAACGGTGTTTCTCAAATTGAGGTTGTTTAAAGAGGCCATTTCATACGAATTTCGGGACTTTGTGGTTATTTCTTAAGTATTAACCAGTAATATGAAACATTTTATATCTAAAAAACGTCAGGAAACACTGATTAACAGACCTTTCAATCTGTCTGCATTAAAATTTGGGTGGTTCCGGCTCCTTCCGTCAAGCCTCGAGCAGCAGCTCGTTCATATTCATTATTCAAATTTGCTGGACTCAGATTGGCTAACAAACTAGCCTATGAGAGCAAAGAATACTGTTTCCTGCCTCGCTGCGCATGGCAACATCAGACGTTCCCTCTTCCTGTTTGCTACATTATGCTAACAGCTTTTAGCCAGCAGCATGCTAGGCGTGGTTTCAACTGCCGGAGCTGCTGAATACTAACGAACAAAGGAGTTGTGACGAAACAAGTACAGGCTGTTCGAACTTGGGAGAACTCGGGTTTTATTGCCACCTGTTTAGTTTGAGAGATAAAAACTGAAAGAGAAGTTGTTGATCTATTTTCACACCCACTATGAAGGTAAGAACACCTGTGGAGGTAAAATATTCAACAGAAACCTCAGAAAAACCGTTTTAAATGGAAGGACCTGTTTGAAGCTTTCAACAGCAGGAGAGATATTGTTGATCATTTCATGACATAACAGGGAAATTTTAATACCAAATCTGCTAACTTAAATTTTTATGAGTACATTCTAATGTTATAAAAAGTTATTGATTAAAATGTTTTTGTTTTTAAAAAAACACACCTTTTTAATCCAAACTGTCCTGAGTGGATATAATTTCAACCAAGTGGATATTTCAACATCTGTGTTTTGTTAGGAGTCAATATTTTGATTCTAAGCATGTTAAGAGGAGGTCAAACCTCTTCGGAGCTGGAGGCAGATAAAATCAAGAAGGCTGCTGACATCTGAACAAAAGAGATTGATTACTGACTGACTGAGTGGCCTGATAAGAGCCAAGGGGTCATAGGACTGTGTGCAGACCAGCTCACAGCTAATAACACAAACTAGTCAAAACAGTAACAAATCAGTGTTTAAAAGACACAACATCTGACAGATGTACAAATTACAACTGCAATAAATAATGACTGATGTGAACTGAAAGTTAAAAATATATTTTATTTAGGACCTTCCATAATCCATAATACTTGGATTATGGATTGTTTGAATGCCTCACACTTACCTGTCTGCTCCCTTGGCTCAGTAAGTCACAGTGTTAGGTGTCAGAGGCTGTGTGTGTGTGTGTGTGTGTGTTTGTTGATGCTGTTCTCACCTTCTCCTCCAGGGGTGTGGCAGACCGGAAGAGCGCAGGTGTGGCCTATTCGCAATCACCTGATCCAGGTTAAAAGGGGAGTGGCTGCATGAGACGGCCGCATTAGGGAGGGAGTTTGAAGTCCTTGTTAGCGGCAGTGGAATAGTTTGTAGGTTTGGATTGCTATAGATTAGAAATCTTAGGAGTAATGTTTCTGGCTGCTTTGGGGAGGTAAGGGGAAGGGGTTGTTGAGGCACCGGTCGACGGCCTGTACAGTCACGGTACTTCGGTGAGCCGACATTTCTTCTTTTCTCTTCCTCTCGGTGTGCTGGGTTTAACGTGTTGTGATTGCTGGTGTACCATAGTCCTGTCTTCTGGTCATGTCCTCCTTAACGGGGAATGGTGACAGGGATAAGTTAAAATCAGGAAAACAGGATAGATCAGACTCTTCTCTAGAGAAGGAAAGAGATAGAGAAAATAAAATGGCAAAATCTGCAACCGAATACAAAGTAGTTTACAAACTCAAAGAACAAACTGGGGAAGGTTTCAGGGCTTTGAACCCAATAAAAATAACTGAATCGTTAAGGTGTGTTGGGGAAAATCTGAAGGCTCAAACACTTTGACGTTATATGTTAGTGGGAAAAAAGTGGAAGTCTCAGTCCCAGAACAAAACAAGGTTATTAAAGATGTGATATAGTATAGTGTGTGTGCTGACATGACAGAAAAAGAAATCAGGGAAAATATTAAGTAGTAGAAGGGAAACATTTCAAAGTTTGTGAAGGAGGTAATCCTGGTGCCCCCGTCCTGATCACATTTAAAGGGAGTGTTCTCCCAGCAAGAGTGTTCATTGGTTGTCTGTCGTACCAGGTTAGGGCTTATACAGTGGGGCAAAAAAGTATTTAGTCAGCCACCAATTGTGTAAGTTCTCCCACTTAAAAAGATCAGAGAGGCCTGTAATTTTCATCATAGGTATACCTCAACTATGAGAGACAAAATGAGGAAAAAAAATCCAGAAAATCACATTGTCTGATTTTTAAAGAATTTATTTGCAAATTATGGTGGAAAATAAGTATTTGGTCAATAACAAAAGTTAATCTCAATACTTTGTTATATAGCCTTTGTTGGCAATGACAGAGGTCAAACGTTTTCTGTAAGTCTTCACAAGGTTTTCACACACTGTTGCTGGTATTTTGGCCCATTCCTCCATGCAGATCTCCTCTAGAGCAGTGATGTTTTGGGGCTGACGCTGGGCAACACGGACTTTCAACTCCCTCCAGAGATTTTCTATGGGGTTGAGATCTGGAGACTGGCTAGGCCACTCCAGGACCTTGAAATGCTTCTTACGAAGCCACTCCTTCGTTGCCCGGGCGGTGTGTTTGGGATCATTGTCATGCTGAAAGACCCAGCCACGTCTCATTTTCAATGCCCTTGCTGATGGAAGGAGGGCTTCACTCAAAATCTTACGATACATGGCCCCATTCATTCTTTCCTTTACACGGATCAGTCGTCCTGGTCCCATTGAAGAAAAACAGCCCCAAAGCATGATGTTTCCACCCCCATGCTTTACAGTAGGTATGGTGTTCTTTGGATTCAACTCAGCATTCTTTCCCCTCCAAACACGACAAGTTGAGTTTCTACCAAAAAGTTCTATTTTGGTTTCATCTGACCATATGATGTTCTCCCAATCCTCTTCTGGATCATCCAAATGCTCTCTAGCAAACCGCAGACGGGCCTGGACGTGTCCTGGCTTCAGCAGGGGGACACGTCTGGCACTGCAGGATTTGAGTCCCTGGCGGCGTAGTGTGTTACTGATGGTAGCCTTTGTTACTTTGGTCCCAGCTCTCTGCAGGTCATTCACTAGGTCCCTCCGTGTGGTTCTGGGATTTTTGCTCACCGTTCTTGTGATCATTTTGACCCCACGGGGTGAGATCTTGCGTGGAGCCCCAGATCGAGGGAGATTATCAGTGGTCTTGTATGTCTTCCATTTTCTAATAATTGCTCCCACAGTTGATTTCTTCACACCAAGCTGCTTACCTATTGCAGATTCAGTCTTCCCAGCCTGGTGAAGGTCTACAATTTTGTTTCTGGTGTCCTTTGAAAGCTCTTTGGTCTTGGCCATAGTGGAGTTTGGAGCGTGACTGTTTGAGGTTGTGGACAGGTGTCTTTTATACTGATAACGAGTTCACACAGGTGCCTTTAATACAGGTAACGAGTGGAGGACCGAGGAGCCTCTTAAAGAAGTTACAGGTCTGTGAAAGCCAGAAATCTTACTTGTTTGTAGGTGACCAAATACTTATTTTCCACCATAATTTGCAAATAAATTCTTTAAAAATCAGACAATGTGATTTTCTGGATTTTTTTTCCTCATTTTGTCTCTCATAGTTGAGGTATACCTATGATGAAAATTACAGGCCTCTCTGATCTTTTTAAGTGGGAGAACTTACACAATTGGTGGCTGACTAAATACTTTTTTGTCCCACTGTATAAGACTCCTGTCGAGGTGCTATAAGTGCCAGTGCTTTGGCCATTTGACAGCTGCCTGTAGCGGTGACAGAAGGTGTGCAAAATGCTGAGGAAGTCATGATATTTCCAGTTGTGAAGGACTTACCAATGTTGTAATTGTGGGGGAAACCATATGGCATCCTCTAAGGAGTGTAAGCATTTTATGAAAGCTAAGCAAGTCCAAGAGGTTAAAGAGCAGCACAAAATCACATATGCAGATGCTCTGAACAGGGTGGAGTCGTTTCTGGATTTTATGGTTGATGCTATGTATGGGGTTAGAGAGAAAAAGTGCAGATCTGATATTATCAAGTTTGTAACTGAGGCTGCCACCGGATTCTTGGGGCTCAAAGACTTTGCTCATCAAATTCTATATGAGTTTATGAGGATGAGTCAGGTGGTCCAAGTTAAAGGTTAATTTGAGATGAAAGAGGAGATTGATCCAGATGAAGGTGACTTTATAGATGATGGTGGTGTAGCTTAGGCTTTGTTTCATGGTTTGTTTTTCTGCAGTGGAATGCAAGAAGTCTCACTGCAGATGGACTGGAGTTTAGCCAAAACCAGATTTTATTTGTGTTCAAGGCTTAAGCCTAATCTTGATATTGTTATTCCAGGAATGTGTGTCTCTGTAAAAATAGAACAAGGAGGCCGGGTGTTGGATGTGCTACATTTGTAAGATCTGGTGTTCAGTACAGGTGCTGTGAATGGGAAGGGTAACTTGAGAGTGGTAATTAAGGTGTGGTCTAATGAAGGTAAGCTATGGTTGGCCAATAGTTATATTCCATGTAAACCATTAATTTTAGCTGAGTTTGAGGATATTTTCAGTAGGATAGGGTCATCTGAGATTTGGGTGGGGGATTTTAATGCTCACAGTCCATTGTGGGGGAATCAAGAAAATGATTCAAATGGGGCAGTAACTGAAGAATTTCTGGATATTGCAAACTTAAAGGTGGTTAAAAAGATTTTGTAGCAAATTTAGATGTCAAATTTACATTAAAATCATTTTATCAACTTGTACCAGTCTTGTACTTATTGTTTCCAAAAGAAAAAGTTATACCTGGTGGGGCTTTAAATAAAGTAGCCAATAAATAACCAACCCGTTTTGTTATCTACTGGCTACTAGATTGTCAATCACACTTCTGTGCATACTAAGTAGTTTGCTAAGGCCTCAGTGCTGGTTAACACTGAATGCGGAAGCGAGGGAAACGAGACCGCTTCCATTTGGCGCCCTTGTTAATCTATATAGTGTAGTTCACACCAGACATGGAGCGCTGTGAAGTGATCGTTTCAGCGTGTGGTCTATTTTATGTGCGAGCCGTGAGCGCTCCGTGTCAGTTCTGGCAGGATGTCACACCAAGACACACAAGACAATCTGGTCGAAAATAATAGCAATTCTTCAAAATAAAATACAGCAATTGACAAATGCGATCATAATTGTATATCTAGCCTATGAGACAATAGGGATGAAAATAAACACAACACACACACACACACACACACCCACAAGTGTGTTTTGTTATCCTTATGGGGACCGTCCACTGACTTCCATTGATTTTAGTAACTAGATTTATACCTAACCCAAACCCTTTTCCTAACCTTAACCATTACTTATCTATAACTAACCCTAAGACTAACTAAAACTCTATTCACACCATACCTATAAACCTAACCCCTAACCCTAAAAAGGGGAGTCCCCCTCATAGGGACCAGGCTTCGGTCCCCACAAGAACCCTCGGACCCCAGAAAGATAGTAAAAGTCAGGAAACGGGTCCTCAGGAGGTTAGAAATACAAACCCACACACACACACACACACACACACACACACACACACACACACACACACACACACACACACACACACACACACACACACACA
>SSNP01000080.1:0-89530 GCA_006937955.1 Pachypanchax playfairii
TTTTATTTCCTGTGCTGTCTATGAATGCATGTTATATAATGACTCACCAGTTAGATAAGAGAAGAGAGTCCGTTTTAAAAAAATAAACGTTTTACTTTCATATTTGGTCCTTTTGGCTAAAACGTTTACATTAAGTAGAAGTCATTCAATTTAACAAATTAATATGTTTTTTAAAAATCATCCAAAATTCTGAAACATAATTTAGCATTTTGGGCGTAGTCTAGGCTGTAGTTGACTTGTTGCAGCGGCTCGGGCGGCCAGAAAGATGGAAAGCCATAGTGACGTGAGCTCCATTGCTTCAGAGGGAAGCAATTTGGCGGTTGTAGATTTCTCTCCACCTCCTTCACTAGAGGGAACCGAGGAAAGACAGGAAGGTTCTGGGGAGGAGGCAAACGGCCCTGAGCCGTATCGTTTTGAGCCGATGGATCATGAGCTGCTTGGGGCGATAGATGCTGAGCCTGCAGCAGCATCGCAACATAGAATGGGACCCGTCTCTGAGTGGTACATTGTTGTTGGCCAAAGCTAAATTTAGATTAGCTCAAGTAATATTGTGTGATTCTGCCTCAACAGGTGCAGCTGCAGCCACTGTACCTCATTCCAACTCCAACTTGGTATTGAGATGTTGCTGAGACTGAGCTCCTTTTATACTCCACAGCAGCAAGATGCTGCCGTCACTAATACAGTCTGACTTCTAAAATAAGGTCTCAGCCAATTGAAATGCCCGATTCAAATTCAAGTGCAGTGCAAGGTTTTAACCTGAAGAGGGCGCGCCACTGATGGTTTTTGGTTGAAATGAATAGTTTTATTAAAATGTCCTTAAATGCCAAAAATAATACCCAGACATTTAGACAGCATTATTAGACACTTATTTATTCAGTCTATCAGTAAAAAAAAAACAGTTGAGCCTTTTAGAACACAACTTCAATTTGGAAAACCTTCTTCTGTGTAATGAGGCTGCTACAGTCTTTGTACTTGTCAGTTTACCTGCTACTTTCTATGTCCCATCTCTCTTAGACTGTGTTAGGGTGCAGCTGGAAGAGCACACTGCGCTAACCTTACCTGGTAGAGCTTCTTAACATCTACCGGCCCAGGAGATCTTTGAGGTCAGCAGACCTGATGATTTTAGAAGTTCCTAGGTGCAGATTAAAAACTAAAGGAGAGAGGGCTTTTGCTATAGCTGCACCCAGACTTTGGAACAGTTTACCTCCTCACATCAGATTCTCCACAAGCTCAGGAACTTTTAAATCTGCTCTTAAAACCCTTCCTCATTGGCTTTTAACGAGGTTTAATTTGACTGTTTTATTAGTGAGGTGTTTTATGTATTTATGTATTTTAGAGCTTTTATTCTGTTTATGTTGTCTTACTGTTTTTCTTTTCACTGTACAGCACTTTGGTCAGCCTTGGTTGTTTTTAAATGTGCTTTATAAATAAACTTGACTTGAATAACACAACACATGAGGTTTAAGGCCTGTGCGGCCAATCCTGCTTCAATTTCTTGCTGACAGAGTCTCTCTGGTGCGTGTGAGTAGCCATATTTCATGGACTCGCCCTCCTACACTTTACCCAGGAGCAGGATATACTTTCTTAATCCTTGCCTGGAGACCTCAACAGGACCTTGCAAAGATCATCCAGGATCATCATACAGTGTGAAGTCCATTACCATCAAAAACCTCTTTGTGAGGCACACCCCAATTTATTTAGTCTAAATTATGTTCAGTTGTTGTAAATTGTGCAGGATTGTAGAGTGTTTTCTTCTCTTTTTACTTTTTGTTTTTTCCATTTTAAAGATTTTTTATTTTTTTTTACAGTGTATGACTCATTATGTCTGTTGTGTCAAATCTAAGTTGGTCTCCACTGTTGTTCACCAACTTGAACAAAATAAAACTACAAGAAAGATTTTATTAAAACTCCACTCTTCAAACCCATCCAGGACACGTTTTAGATTTGTGTGCATCCCACAGTTCCATTCACTTTGTCTCTTTGTTGTTCAGTTTCTCATCAGAGCCTAATTGCATCATACAGAGTTTGACGTATACATATGCAATAAACTGTTTCCGTTGCTGAATTCAAATTGACCCTTCTGTGAAATTCAGAGGGAGGAAGAACTGGTTATCAGGTGATAATAAGGGTCCTGCCTGTCCCCTGTCCACTTCCATTATCTCATGTCACAGTCACTTTTAAACCCAAATTCCAAATTAGCATGCCTGAAGCTTCGTCCCAGAGGCATCACACTGACAGTTCTCACACCTGCATCGCTCATAGATCCTTTATGCAGACAGACCAGCAGCTTCCATCATGGTTTATGCATTCAACACTCCCCATGAACCTTTTAAGAGCTCTTACAGGCAGCACATGGTATACTGTAAAACTCAGTATGTTAGGCTGAATTTTGACTATCAATGAAGAGAAGAGTGCTGTATAAAAATGGAACTATTTGCATAAAGTATGTTGTCAGTGTTATCTAAAGATGCCGTACGCAGCATGAATCATACTCGATACCACTATAATTTATCACATTGTGTCACAGTTTACAAAGAGAGTCTTTGTTCCTGAGAGGACGGTGGAGGTCACAGTTCGTCCTTCACCTCTGAGGACCACAGCTCCACTATCAAAGCCCAGACATGGCGTGGTCAGTAGTATCATCCACCTGCAGTGTGAATCCTGGCTAAAGAGCTTCTGATGCTTTATCAAACAGCAGCTTCATTTTTATCCATATGTGAAAATAGGCATATCTAAAACTTCCTACAATTGTAATAACCAACCACATGTTGTTCATTCACCTCTATTCTTTCTGTCAGAACAGAGATTTGAAAAGTCCAAGATTTTAAAGATTTAGAAAAATTCATATTTACCTTCAACAGAATCTTAATTCTGCTTAAAATCTCGCACAGAATTTGAAAACAGTAAAAACAGCAGCAATAAAAATAGGATTTGATAGAAAATCCTCTGCTGACATTTTCATTTTTATAGTTGTGAAACTACTCTGACATGGATAGTCGTGACTTAAAGACTGTAAAAGCAGCTCGAGATGTTTTTATTTTATTTTTCCAGCTTCAATATTTGTGCTTCGTGTCCTTGTGACAGAGGTGCAAAGTGACACTCACTGACCCGGTGGTGTGTTCACTGCCTCACTGCTCTTGTGTCCATGCCTTACAGATGAGTTAAATACTAAAAGTCACTGTCCTGTTTTTTCCCAAGATTTAAGAAATATTTCTGTTGAGGGGAGAAATCCTCTGATGTAGCTTCTTACACCAGGAGTATTTTTTTCATCTTTTAACACCAGCCCTGTAAAGAAATAGTTATTTAAAATGCACATTTATGTTATAATGATGTTAAAATGTGCTGATTATTTTGAAGTCATTTTTAAAAAGAGAATCAGCATCTGATTTTTAGTATTTACTAGAAGAAATAACAATATCAACATGAATTATTTTGTTTTTTTTATTTGTTTGTTAACATCGTAACTTTGAATATCATGAAAATTGGAAATACCATATAGATAAATCAAGTTTGATATTTGGGAATGATCCAGATCACCATTTGGATCGAGGATTTTTTTTGAAGGATCATTTTGTTATTGTGAGATCCCATTAATGGCGGAATGAGCTGCTCGACGGAGGTCTACGCTCTCTGAGTGCTTTCTGCTTTGAAGATGACAAAAACTCAAGGTGTTCACTTGACTTTAGCTTCTCCGTTGTTCTCACATGTCTTTGGTGTTACAGTCACCATTAAAATTATAACTCACTGCAGAAATGCTGAAATCTAAAGCCCGAGTCCAAAACTGTTGATAAAAACAAAATCTTATAAACACGTTTGATTCCCAAAAGCAAATAAAAAGCAGATGTTGAAACTGAGATATTTTACCATTTCAGTGAAAATATTCACTCAATTTTAATTTGATGGCAGCAAAACGAAGATAAACACTTGAATGTTCCTTTTAGTAGCACTTATCCCTGCCACTGATGTTAAATCTTTTAGCTGTGGCAGGTGAGTGGGAGGGCTCTTCTTCTAAAGGGCACTTGTGGTATTTTAACATTCAGCATGCTACAGGTTATGAATCTGCAGTCTAAGGCACAACCCTTTCCACCCTCGCCTCCTTTTTACCATCCTTCATAAATCTCACCTCACCATTTACAACCACCGTGTGTATTGTGTTGCTTTCCCACCTTACACCCACTCTAATTTTCTTGTTTGTCCACAGGGACTGGTAATATTTTTAGAAAGGAGGAAAGGTTAATGTTGCACAAAAATGATGTCCAAGTGTGAGGCTGCCCTGAAAAAAAAGACAATAAAAATGGATGTTTTCACATTTGATCGATCACCTATAAACTACCATGAATCAACATGCAAACACAACTCTGTTCTGTAGGAAAGGATTAAACATGTCACCACATGATACAACACAATACAATATGATGTGATATGAGCCCATGTTTTAGGTGACAAGTTCACCACATTGTTAAAGATATTGATAAAAGTTTAAATACATTTTTCTTTAAACCTGAGAACAAATTTCAGACTCATAGTTTACACACTCTATCTTAAAACCACATCAATATTAATTTAATTACATATAAAATATAAACACACAGTGGGTATTTTAGAGCTGATCAAACACCTCAGACAAACCATCGTAGTAGTTCTCACTCCTTTGTCATCCCAAGTGAAGTCCGCCAACGGGGCAACTCAATTTATTAATGCCATTCAGTAAGCTGTCGCTCAGAGGAACGAGGCAAAGTGGGGCAGCGTGTGAAAAACCATAAACATGTTGATGGCACAGAGGGATCTTCTGATCAGGATGGCAGAAGATGATGGGATGCACTCGGGTGCAGTGAAGAGGGAGGAGCTGATGTTCCTGTGTAAACCACTAGACCGCTAAGCATCCTCCACTCTGGTCTCCAGTGTGTGTGTTTATGGACTCTTATGTCTTACGGCATGCAGCTCACTTCCTGAATGTATGTCTGAAGGAGCAGCAGGACATCAATCAGCTGCAGATCAAAGAATATCACAGAGAAAATCAGCTGGATGAAATAAAGATCTCGGGTCAGCTTTATAACTAATGCATTGGTAATTAAAGAATGTATTTGTTTAATTTCTTATATTCAAGACAGCAATCATACTCCAATGTGTAAGTATGTGGGTGTAAATTCTCAGTCATCCAGAATGTGATAATAGATACAACTGATGGAGTTTTAGATTCAGTTCTGAACAAAATATTTCTGTTTCTTCACCTCCCGTATCAGAGTTAAATGAACAGATTAGACTCTGTGTTGCTTTTTCACTTCACATCATGCTGTTTTGTTTCATATGTTGAACTTTTAACTGTGAAGTTGTATTTCTTGCACTTTGATGGGTTTACATGTGTTCTGGTTTCCAAATGGATCTCCCAGCTTCTAACACTCCATCTGACAGGATGCTTGTTGTTTGCTCTGCATTCATAACTGGACCTGACAGAATCTCACTGCCAGAGTTGAGAACAGGCCAATCTACCGCACCTTCATTCATCTGCTTCATGTTACCAGCTCTAGCCTCAGCGATGACGGATACTCGGTCCCCCGAGACTTGTTGGAAGCACATTGTTCTTCCTGTGTGAAGATTGTTTTTCTTTTTAGCATTCGCCTCAAAATGAAGATAAATTGTTTTTGCTGCTTTGTGTTGAAAATAGGGAGCAAATTTACATTACTTTCTCTCCTTGATTTATTTGCATATATGTTGATTTTCTGTGTTTTTCCACCTGACCGCAACTAGAATGTGTTTTTGTTTACTTTTCTGTTGATGGAGTTTCTAAATATTAATACAGAGATTCAAATTAGAACTTATGTATACAGCTTGCTCTAAAGCTGTAGTTGTTTAAATAATGCCAGCTGGTGGTTTGCTCTTTATTCTTACTTTCTCATATTGTGTCTCACTGCAGTTTTTCGGTAATGGTCCTGTCAGTTAAACATGATTTCATTGTTAAGCTGGAGAATTTACTGAATGACAGTGTTTTAGTTTTCAGCACTTTAGATCATGTTTTACTGAATTATGACAACAACAAATTAATATTTAAATTAATTTATATTCAGCTTTTTTTCTCCATAATGTTTCATCATCTCAAGCTTTTTTTTAACAACCACTGTCACAAATCCAGTTACCATATTAAACGTTGAGGTACAGGTTTTTTTTAGAGATGTAGAAAAATGTTTTTATTATTAATCTTTAGTTATTGTTGAGGGAATAATTATACTTTCCTTTATTACAAGCTAAGATTTTAATAAACATTCCTCGGAGTCTTCTAAAACCAAAAGGGAGACGCATACAGTCACTTAATGATCAGCTCCTGTGTAAGTGCCCATGTGTGTAAGTACACAAAGCTAAGCTGACCTACAAACAAAGGCAGAATCTCCTCAGTTCATATTAATAATTACAGTGTAGCAGGAACGGAACAAATCTGTGTGACGATATCAGACCTGTAATTTACTCATGACACACATGGCAGGTCATATAAGGATGAACGTGATTAGGTGGAAGATGTGAATATCAGAATAATTTAGTGTACACACAGAGAGTGGTGTTGTCCACATGTTATTTTCGAAGCTTCCACCTTTTACAAAGATGCATTTTAAGGATCAAACTGATTGACACTGTTGTTGACTTTATTGATTAAAAAACAGTATTTTTAAGATTCAGTCCCAATCAAAGAACTTTTTATATTTTTGAAAGTCAGCTGGTCATTTTCTTCACCTGCTTCTTCCTGTTCGGGGTTGCAAGGAGCTGGTGTCCAACTCCAGTATTCATTGGTCAAGAGGTGGGGTCACACCTGCACAGGTCACCAGTCCATCACAGCTCCCCGTGATCCTGAACAGAAACAAGCTAATAATAACAAATGATGAGTACTTACAAATGTCTCAGATTAGATCATTTAAATTAATACAGCAGTAAAAAACAAATAAGTAAAAGCCGTGCTTGATTAAGGTTTTATTTATTTACGTTCAGAACTTAAAGTCACATAATGGTTTGAGGGATTAATACAATAAATATTGGAATTGGAAAATATGTATTTTTTTTTCCCTGAAAAAACCCACAATTTTTCTTTTCCCCTTGAAATGCAGAAAGAATTAAATGCCTTATAAACACCACCTTTAACAAATGAGTGGGTGATAGAAGGCAGGCATTTGAAGATCACCCAGCACCACTGGTGGCATTTCTGCTTCTTATCTGATTTTGCTCTTCTTAGATGACTTCATGCTTCAGAGAACATTTGGCAGGCGCTCTCCACTTCCCCCACATCTTCTACAAGCCCTCAGATTATCAAAGTATCCAGTCTCCATGGAAAACAAAAAAAGGGGGGGGGATCTTTAAAAGATTTGGTTGCCCTGGCAACAAGCTGTTAAATCAGCTGCCCAGAGAAGAGGTGAAACAACACTAGATAAACCACATAACTGGAGGTTGGGAGACAGCGGACAGGATGGAGTACCCATCTGTCTCAGTCCAGCACAGCAGCCAGGTTCTGCAGTGTGTAAGATCAATACCTCAGACTGTAACATGGTAAACTGATGGTGATGCTCCAAAAAAATGACACGTCTCATAGGTTTATATGTTCACTTTTAGTCCTCCTCCTGTTATTTTGCCTTAAAACTTGCACACTGTAGAATTAGCAGAGCTGTAACACTGAGATGCTCATTAAAAGTATTTTCTTTAGTGTAAACAAAAAACTTTGACACCATGACTCAAACAGCTTCTAACAGCGGGTTATCTTTACTTATTCTAGTTTGCATTTTCTGCACTTTTTTTCCTTATGAGTCGTGCAAACCAAACTTTGCCGGTGATTGTTAGGATGAGCTGCATGCTGCGTGTTTCTCATTCCTGCAGACAGAATGAAGTCAGTCTTGTTTCATTTTAAGAAGCTGTCAGAGTTGACACTTTCTTACTATGTTGCTGTCAGTTCCCGTAGAACATCATAAATAAAAAGTTGAACTTGACAAGCTTCAGGTTGTCTCTCACAATGCTACACAATCAGTTAAATAGACTCTTGACATCTTCATGCAGAACAGCTCAATGCACCAGGTACAGGAGATGCATTGATTTTTTTTCACCTGACTGGATCAGTGTCTGGAGTCAGGAGGACTAAATAATGTAAGTCTAATTGATAAGACCTGACTGTAACCTGTGCAGCAGTTTTGACTTGAATAACCCTCTGTGGCAGCCTCAGGGCTGTTGATGTCTCGACTGTAAGCAATTCTACTGCTGACAAAGACCTGTCTGCTTCTATGAGAGAAGACACAATCCAATTATTAATTTGATGACAAGTTAAAAATGTTAACAAGGAATACCCAGAAAATAAACTTTTAAAATGAACACGTTGGCCATAATAAATGTAACAGCATGTGGGTTTTAGAACAAAAAAAAATCTTATTAGTGTTCTTTAGTCAGAGGTTGTTCTTTTTGGTAATTTGGGTTTTACCCAATTAAGTCTTTATTGATAAACATGAACTATATTTTGAGGTTTTTATAAATAGTCAGTATAGAGGGGAGCAATACAGAGACATGTTATTTTTTTCACAAAACAAATGATGGATGGATGGATGGATGGATGGATGGATACAATGTATTAAATGTATTCTAAAATTTTCTACAAATTAACATGATTGCCTGAAATTTTCCATCTGAAACATTTTTATTCATCATCTTCATTTAAGTTGTAATTTCTTGAGGTTTCATTTTTAAAAGAGATCTGCTTTTTAGTGATTAAACAAGACAAAAACATAGTTAAAGTACAAAAAATACCGGACATTCCTGATTTAAACAAAATCACACGTCTACTAAAGCACAAAACAAAAGCTAAGAAGAGGTACATCTTTCCGTTTCCTTTGTCCTTAAAAAGATTCAAATCCTTAAATGGAATTACATCAGACACTTTCAGGTCCTGTTGTAGAATTTTCCAAGCTGGAAGAACAGAGTAGAAAACCCCTTTTCCGAACTCTGGTCATACCAAAGATAAAATAAGGTAATAAATATATAAATAAGGTAAAAATCTTTGTTTTCCATGGTGAATTGACATCTCTTTTTATGCTGCTGTTTCTAAGGTGTGTTGAGACATCTAGCTCTGCTGGAGCCCTCTCTCTTATACGCTGTGTTTTTAAAGATTGATTGGGCAACAAAGTGTTATTTATGTGGATGTCATTTGATTGAGCACGTTGGCTTTACTAAGGTGCATCGTTTCAAAACCGATCAAATCTTTACTTCTTTAAACGTCAAAAAGTCAATCGTGTCTAAAAGATGTATTTGCTATTCAACCGCTTAAGACCGCAGTCTGTTTTTACTCAATTTGATCCCAGAGACAAGTTGGCTGAGTGCAAAAAAAAAAGAGAAGAGACTCATGAGATGTTAATGCTGCAGGTCTCACATCTGTATGGATCCAGTGAGAATTTTTCAGCCTGTTTATATATTTGCTGTTGGTAGATTCATCAACAACCCACCGGTCGACCAGCCCACCAGGAAAACTCCCACTCCACCAGATGGCCTGTCTGTGTCTGGCTGCCAACATCTCTGTACAATTTATTCTGAATTGCTAAATAATTAAAACACTTGTGTCAAAGGAATGCAGTTTTGCTCATCATTTAGACAGCAACAAAATTATGTAACATTTTAAAAACGGATTTAATTTATATATATATTAAAGAAGCTTAAGAAGTGAGTGATACTTTTCTCCAAAAGATCAAAATAAAACTGTAATAAAACTTTTCTTTAATCCAGCAAATTTCTCTCATTTTTATTAAATGTCTGCATGATGTAGTTTGTCTTGGGTTACATCCATTATTTTCTTGAGCGACTGTTAGATTTAATTTCTGTCTCATTTGTCACTTTCCCCTCCTTTTATCTGTATTCCTCATGCTCCCGTTCCATGTTCTGTCTCAGCTTTTATTCTTTTTTTTACTGCTCACATTAAAAACAACCTTTGAGTCAGGAGCAGCTTGTTCTCCGCACATGGGGGGTATTCGGATAGGATCTCTGTCAGCAGTGAGGGTTGTTAATTGTACCTATTAGGCTGCCGTTTGCTGTGCTGACAGGGATTTGAACGGGGGTGGCCTTTGGCTTAAACATGGTCTTACCCTGTGGACAGCAGCAGGGCAGTGGGGGACTTGGACCCAGATCCAGTCACTACTGTCTCATAGCTGACATTGTATCATCCCTCCCTTTGTTTTTCTCCTGGTCTCTGGGGACGTGGGGGTGTGTGATGTGAAAACCAATCGTTATCTCCAGTACCACTTAAAGTTAGCAATTTGTCATAAAATTAGTTTCAGTTTCCTGTTTTCTTCTCTCTTTTCCTCTTTAATTGAGAAGTGCAGTTTGTTTGTCCTCTTCACTTCTCTGTTGGTTTCTGTGGAGTTTATGAGGGTTAATTAAAAGCCTCAGACAGAATTAAACTCCCGTTATCCACTGAGCTGTGCTTTAATTAGATATTGACGTATCTACTGCTTTGAGGACTTTGTGTTGTGATAGTTGTCATGTTGTCTCAATAAGAGCTGCAAAAGGGATGACATCATCTGCAGAATTGAGATTTTGGGCTTTAGATCTTCACCATAAACTGCATCACTTCTTCAAGTTTAGAGCAACTCATTGGGAAAATGAAGGATGTTTTGGTAATGAAACAGAAGCATTTCATGATTCAGCATTGAGTAGATTAAAAGTTACTGTTCTTTGACTTCTTGAAAACAAGACATTTAATCCCTTTAACCCATCTTGAATGCATCATCTTTCTCAGTTGGCCGTGTAGTAAACGAGACGATTCTGTTCAGTGACATGATGTTTTAGCACCAAGAAGCTTTTCATGGTAACAGTCATTATAGTCTCTTTACACATTTACAGCATGTAAAAATGTCGTATGTTCTTGTCCCGAGATTTAGGTGAAGTACTTGTATTCATTTAAAACTAATTTCAGATTTATAATCTGTGTTCATCAATCCCCAAATTAATACTACCAGTTTTAAAATGTTGGTAATTCCAAGCAGTTGCAGAGATCTTGTCACTAAAGCATCACTCATCCTTCATCCTGCTGCTTGAAAGCAATGGAGGATCAGTTTAACATCACAAAATATCAAGTTAATTGGAGAGAAAATGCACTGAAGCCTGAAACTTGAAGACATAAATCCTTTGTAAGTAACTGATTAGTGCTGAGGTTAGAGCTGTATGATAGATGTTCATTTATTTGTTGTAATTTTCAACTGCATAATAATGTTTTGTTTGGATTATTGTGAATTTGTAAGATTGTGTGGCTTTTTTGACAATCAATGCAACTTAAAGTGCTAAACAACAAAAAGAGAATTTGAAACTTGTTATAATGGAGTCAAACAGACTTGTTCAGACTGTCATTACTCAAACAAGGTGACCTAAAATTCAAAATATATCAGGGTTGTCATGACATTGTTTGTGTGAAAATAACATAACTGGGTGTTTTATAAGGAAACTTTTTAGGAGGAGTGTTTCGTCCAGCTGATATTCACAAATCAATATACTGTAAAAAAAAAAAAAAAAAGTTTATCAAGTATTTAGAGAGAAAATTTGGCTTTGAGAAATCCAATATTTTTGTTCCAACCAGCTGATTTTATTTTAGCCTGTGCAGTCTCCACCTGGGTGACTGGCAGTGATGGTACACGTGGTTTTTTATAGTGGAATACCCGATTGTTTATTTCAGGGTCTTCAAGGCCAAGGAGGTCTGAACCCCATGAAGGACAACGGATCAAGTAAATCCTGGTTAACACAGTGCTGGGTCCCTGTGGTGATTGTGAATGTTGATGAGAGTGAGGGATAATGTTCATCAGCCGTTCCTTCCCTCCTTCTCTGAGCAGCACCGTGTCTTAATGTTCCCCATCTGTTGTTTCAGCCTTTTGTCAAATGTCACAAAAACACTGAGGACAAAACTCATTATGGCCACATTAATCACATCTATACAATGTTAATTAAATCTTTTCCATCTTTGGCCATTTGTTTTCTTCAGATTTTTAAAAATAGTTTTAAACTACATTGGAATACATGAATTATCTGTGTTTATATGTCTGTGTCAGTTTTTCAATTTGTTCTGCTGATCTAAGATTTTTGGGGATGTTTTGTGAAAGTTATTTACATTTCTGAAACTTCATAATAGGTGATTTTTGTTTGTTTTTACTAATTTTCCCTTTCTATGAAATGACTCTAGAAATTTCTTACTTGCACTGCATGCCCCCAGGCTAGAGACTGTGATGAAATTGCAGCAGTGTGTAGAGACTTATTATGTATCAGACTCTTGGTACATGAGAGGCCTGCAGAAGCAGAGACAGTCCACTTTATTTCCAGTTTTCACATCCCCCTCCTTCCTTATTGTATCTCATTGGAATAGAGATGTGAATATCTTGAACATTAGACTCTCAGATTAAGATCACAATTAGAGGAGGAATCTGTCTGGGTGCATAAAATTAATGACTGTTCATTTTACTATTCATAGTTGTGTATTTCCATGTCTTGCTTTCTCTGGAATGGTTCACTGAATTTTAAAGCGTTACTGTCTCAGACTAATTGACTGCAAACTTCTCCAATATTTTTTTTTAATACAAGTGGCCTTTTACTTTCTCTTGAAACACTGTCGGAGAGATTTTACAGCCAGTGGAAAGCTGCTGTTTGCTTTTTAGACGTCTGTTTACTTGCTGAATATCCTTCTTTATGTGATTTTTTTAATGATAATTGCTACTTACCTTGGTTGTACTTTCTCTTGGGTATTAGCAGCGTGTGAGTGTGCAAACTTCTGCCCTCCTGAAATGTTGCAGCTTCTGTATAAAAAACTGAGCGAGATATCCAAAAGATATCCAAAGAACTCTGGTGGAGTCCTAGTCCTTGTACTTCTTTTTTTACTGGGACTGGCTGAGCTGAACAATCCCGATTGATCGAGTACTTTCAGTAGTTTTTTCCCTGCCTATCAGTAATCTCACAATCTCCAGCAAACAAGGCCGTGCAAAAGTTTTAAATCACCTTTAACTTGTTTGCACTTTGCCTCCAAGGACTTCTTTTAATCCTTTAAATCAATATTAAACGTACCCTGTCACACATATTATATCATTTTGTGGTTATTTCTGAAGTGTTAATCTGAAATATTCTACTGTATGTCTAAAAAAACATGCAAAAACTAATTTCCAGTCGTTCAAGCTAAGAGTAATCTGACTGCTTGAAAATTGACCTTAATTCAGGTGTGTACTCATTAATATTCATTATGTCAGTTTGCTGGACTCAGATTGGCTGACAGCCAGCCTATTAGAGCACAGCTTCCTTTATCCACCCACACTGCGCATGTGTAACAGCACTACGACTGTCTGAGCAACATACCCATTAACATCCTGCATAAAGCCAAGTTATGGGAGATTTCCAAACAGGACCAGCAGAGATGGACCTTTAATTTCAAGAAGTTATTGTGCAATATTCACACCCAGTACGAAACCAAGAACACCTGTGGACCTAAAATATTCAACATAAAACTCAGAAAAATGTTTTTTATGGTAGGGCACCTTTAAAGAAACGAGGGCTCAGGGCTTCTGCACCATCCTGTAACTGCAGGTTGTTGTTTCTGTCTGTGATCAGCAGCAGTTCATGCCCAGTTCAGCTACTGTAGTTGAAGACATTGGAGAGTGAGTACAGAATAAGAAATAAAAACAGCAAACCACTGAATTAAAAAAACATGTGTTGTAAACAAAAAATGAAAACAAAGGAACAAACAAAAAAAACTAACAAAACGTGTAGAAAGGTTCCACATTTCTGATTTAGATGGGTTAAAACGCACTCCCTCCCACAGTTTCACAGCTGTCTGGTTTGTAGCTCAGATCTTCTTCTGCAATGAGAGAGGCTTTTATATAGTTTAATGACATGATTTTCATTTTAATCATATACACACAAATAACATGTCGCTACTAAACAGAGATATAGTTGCAGAAAAACAAACACAGTGTGGTGTTTATGAACTTTATGTATTTTTTGCTCGTGTTCTTTTAATAATCTTTACAGTCCAGGCTGGTGAACGTGTGAGGTTGTGTGTGGGAACAATGGTGCGTTGTTCACAGTGCTTTTTCAGGATTCTTGCATAACCACTAAATTGTCCTCAACGTGCTGATGATTAGTACATACAGCTTCTTAATCATTTAACTGTTAAACTTGAAAAATCAGCTGGTACTTTGTAGTTATTTGTTATTAAAATGTATATTTCTAATGTGTCAAGTTATAATATTCCATCCAGTTATGGCACCATGCCACGTAAAAAGCTTGCTGTGTCTTGGGTATTGTGGCTCATGTCACTGCACCATGTGATTGATTACATGTCTGAGTGATGCATGTCAGGCTGCGTGAGGAAGCTCGTGGGATACCACTGCTCTGTGGTTGGTGCACAAATCTGAGTTTAGAAGCTCATTTATTGCTCTAAAACTCAGCCTTCACAGTGATATTGATATTTGAGATGATGCAAATCCATCAGTGACTGAAGTCATTTTTCAGTCCTTTATATTACAATTGTGACTGCCCTCTCACAGAATGACGACTCTGCTACTTTCTCCACAACCTATTCAACCTTTTAGAATGTGGCTGTATATTTGAATATTGTCATCAAGGTGTGAATCCACAGAAGTCAACACCTGAAAATCGTATCTGAGGTGTATTTTATTTTTCCACCAGAGAACGCTCATTTTGCTTTGACTCTAACTTCAACGTTGCGTTCCTATCTCCAGTCCTTTCCTTTTTGTGAGCCCACTGGGTTCTTAATACTCCCCTGAAGACCTCAACGTGACCTTCAAAGACCACTTGCAGTACGTCTTCTCTGATCTGAAGCTGTTTATAATATTTCATGTAAACAACTAGCTGTGTAATTACAAAAATTAAACCATCACAGCTGTTAATAATTAGCAGATAATAAACTTTAACAAATTAGTGATTGCCAATAATTACTAAACTGTGGATAGTTTAGTTAAATAGAGCTTCAGGTTTCACCCTTTTACTGCCATCACCAGTTTTCAGTTTCCATCATTTTGCATGTGCACAAGCTTCTAGCTCACACAAAGGAAATAGAAAAAGAGATGTTTCCTTCTACATTTGGGATTTCACTGCTCTTATTGCTTTTTACCTCTTGCCAGCTCACTGGATCAATTTTGGAGGCTCACTAGAGACCACACCAGCTGCTGACAGAGTCACTACACGTGTAGCTCATCAAGTGTTTGTTTGTATTGATTGCACGGGTGCACCGAGAGGTAGTCTAATATCACCCTGCTTTCTGCGCTTCCAGCTCGAAGTCTTTATAGCGTCACCATTTTCAGCCCTTAGACCTCCGTTACTTCCAGCATGCTGTCTATAGACTTTTTCCACTCGGGCATAGAAACAAAAAGGTGATGGAGGAAGCCTGGCATTGCTGAGAAGAATGCCAAAAATAGCGTTATTGCAGGTGGAATGAAAATACTCTGTTCTGGGGGAGGGGTGTGTGACCATAAGGGACAGTCTGAATTGGACACCTCTGCAGAGGTGTGAAGTCGAGTTTTTGCGTTTTCCACAGAGGAAGGGGAGAGGAGGTTATAGAGAGTGTGAGGAGGGTGAGCTGTGGCTGTAATAAGTACAGTGGGAGTAAAGAGACCAGTGAAAACTCAGGAGACTGTCACCAATTGTCACCACGATTCCCCTGGCTTTCAGATACATTTTCCTTTTCTTGTGCTACAGATTAGTGTGAAAAATTGTCCACCTCAAAGTAAAAATAGATCTATATGTACAAGTATGTGTCTGTAGGAGAAAACTGGAGATTGAGTCAATATTTCAATAATAATTGGATTGTGTTTTACAACCTCTTTAAATCTTTTTAATCTAAAACTAAAAGATTTAGGCTCGTCAGGCACAAATAGGACAACAGAGGTTTGCAGCTCGTATTTATATGAGACTACATATGAAGATTGATGACACGCCTCCTTCTACTTTCATTACTTAAAATAAAATGAAATACATTTATTGGACGCAGCCATGTTTTATCCTTTGGAGCCAGAGATGGCAGACTGGAGACGTGGGGCTGAAAGTCATTTTGGTGTCCAGTTATAATACACATGGATTGAACTGAACTCTGAGTGGCATACAGTGCATAAGGTCAGATTCCTGCATGGTGAACTGGCTGTACATTTCCAGAACGGAGGCATTAGTGAGCAGGTCTTCCTCTGCATGCATTAAAATCAACTTTTCTTTGCAAGCACGATTCCTCAGATCTTGATTGTTGTGAGATTGCAGAGCAGGTTACGAGTTTTCAGGCTGAAAAGTTTAAACACAATCTTTCTCTATCTCAGTTAACACTATCCTGTGTGTTTTAGATATTTTCCTGCATGAACACACCTGCTTTAGGTGATTGCAGTTCAGCAGAACTTGTTAATCAGCTGAAATCAGGTGTGTTGAAGCAGAGAAACATCTAATATGTAGGTAAGCGGTGCAGGAACTGAGTAACACTGAGTGTGTATTTAAACTTCATACATTTTGTTGATGATATCTCTAATATAGTGAAACAGATATGGCTGTAATAAATGTTCAGCACTTTGTCAAACAATAAGGGATTTCTTTCTGTAGTTTTTTTCAGCCACTTCAAAGTAAAACATTTTTAGGGCAATAAATTTAATTATAATGTCAAACACTGAATTAAGAAAAAATAAAGTTGGAAAAAACTAAACACTAATGCAATTATGTTCTGTTTGTTTTATTGCTAAATATGTTTCCAGGCGTTATTTTGTTTACATTGAGGACTTTATTCAGTTAATATTTTGGTGCCTGTTGATGGATGAGAAATCTTTTACTTTATCAAAGTGATCTAAAGGATTTCTTTATAAACAGAATCATATGTTTAGATTGTCTTTAGACAAGGATTCATTCAGATCCAAACTTAGCCAATAATCCCTGCTGTTTAAAAATCCTGTTCTCTTATAAAAGGTTTAAGTGTATTTGTAATTTGCATGAAGTAAAGTGTCCATGTTGCCTGGGCTCGCTCTCTCTCATAGCATAAAACTAAAATACATTTCAAACAAACAACCTAAAACCATTTCCCATGTGTAAACAGACTTAAACCCTCCATTTCTGCACTCAGCAACATTTACAGTAATCTGTTCAATAAAATACTAAGTCTGTAAATGATTTTAGTCATTAGTTTGATTCTGTGTTCCTGATCAGGGCCTCTGCGGGCTTTTGGAACATAATTCCATAAATTAAATGTGTTACTCTTTACACACCCTTTTGTTCAATCCGTTTTTATGTATTACCTTCCAAATATCAGTTTTATGCTGAAACATTAGAAATATGTTATAATGAAATGCTAAACGTCTTCAAGGCAATGTTTTTTTAAATTCTAAAATCTTTCCCTCCTACTCTTATTGTGACTGCATACAGCTGCGTGTCAAAACAGGAAGATTGCCTTCACAACTTTTACAGGAAAGTGAAAATGATTCTTATTCAGACTTGAAGCCAGATGCCTTTAGGTTAATGTAAAGGAGTCTATGTCTGAAATAGACTTCCCACGCACAGCTGGAGGTCAGGGTCTTCTTCCGATTCACAGCAGGGTCCATTCTAGCTGTAGGTTGTCGGTGAGAATGCAGAACTGTATGAACTATCTTATCTGCTTTTCATTATTCACTGATGCTTTTCAACCTTATCTCATGCTTCCTTTGAGGAAGTGTGCTGTCACTGGTTCTAACTCCTCACTGAACCACAGCATTTTTTCTTTTTTCAAACAGTCGTCTCTTTAAATGACAGTAAAGTACAGCTGAAACCTCAGTTTGTCAGATAAGGTTATATGTGATGATCAGATTATTTCATTGTAAAGTGCTGTAGTATAACCTCTGGTTTGGCATCATTCCTTTCAGTGTATCTTATTTTAGACAATATCAATAAATAGAACCAATTATCTATTTTTAAAATACATAAAGTTTACACCGTGACTTATTGTACATTTTCAACTTTCTTACCTTGAAACAAAGATGCTAACTTCAAGGTTACACAAGAAGGAAGTCAGAGAATAATGGAGGTCAGTGTGTTTTTCCAGTGTTAGTATCAGAACTAAAGGTTAGTGGTAATCCATCTAACTGCTGGAGAAATATTTCTGTCTTCTAAAACAAAAAAAATATGTTCTGTGTTATAAACACTTAAACCAATGCACAATAAAGGACTCAGAAATGCATGTTGCTGTGGTGTTTTCCAGTAGGAATTATCTTTGAGGTTATATTCTCTGCTGTAATCTGACATCATCACATTAGATGAGCTTTAGGCGGGTCTTGTAATCATCTGAGACGATCCTCTTGTTGATAACCCGATAACAGAAGGTTATCAGGTTGGTCATATCTCCTACTTCCAGGTAGGATTGTTCCCAACATAGAGCCAAACTTCTGGGATTTGATTCAGCTGTTTCTGAACATTATACAATGAGGCACTAAACCAAGGCATTACTAACAACATGGTTAAAACATTACCCGTATCAATGAAATTAAGTCAAGAGAACCCAAGCAAAAACTTGATAGAATTAATAAAATATGTGATTGATTGAGTGATTGATTGATTTGGAATTAGAGGGAAAGAATAAAGTCATTTTTAACTGACAACGGCAAACTGGTGACCTAACGTTGAGCATTTCAAATAAGAAAAAAATGATTAGTGCAATTCTAAAGACCAAAGTAAGGTCAAAATGTCTCCACTGTCCCGATCAATGAGACTTCTTATTTGTTTTTCTGGTCAGCTGCTGAGCAGCACACAAACAGTGTTTGAAAAAGATACTCCACCTGGTGTTGTGATGTATTTATCTAAGACGCGTCTGGTAGTGAAGGCTTGTTTGAAGTGGTAATATACATCAGACTTATAAAGACAGAACATGTTAAATAAGTAAAATACTGAAATACTTTCTGTCACCACTCAGCTTCCCTGCTACACATTTGGCCCAGTTATTCTGCAGCCATATTTATAGTTCTGCTTTAGTGAAGCGATGCAGTAAATCAAGCTCCAGGGTTGTTGTATTCCACATTTACTTTCCTCCTATTGGTATTTCTGTTGGAGGAGGGATGCTGCGTATACACGGAGCAGCTGCCAAAGAGGTCACAAAGACAAAACAAAACCTCATGAGACCTCCTCCCCTATATCTGTCTGTATTTGTAGCGGTACCCTAATCTAAAATCCACTCATAGAAACTACACAGTGGTTCATTTTACTTTGTTCTGTCCAACTCAGTCTTTACAGATTTACTCTTGTATGTAGCTAATTTTATAAACACACCAATTGAACAACATGTAATCACTAATTACTGGTACTTGTTTGATGACCAAATATTATCCTTGTAGCAATATTTAGTTAAACCGGATTCATTTCTCTCATTTCTTTAAATACTTGTAATAGTTTCACGGAGTCTTTCATTGAACAGAACACAAGACGCACGCTGTAGCATCAGATCTGTCGGCGTGTCCTCCCCCGAGGGGATAGGACTATGTGGTTGACCTCGTACCGCCACAGGAAGATATAAGCGGTAATTCTCCACCTAAATCAATAAAAGTGTCACTTTTTATGCCTCATCATAAAACAACATGTCATAATAGCATTTGGGACAATGAACTGGAGTTTTATCATCTCCATGAGCTTTCAGATGTGACGGTCCAAATCCAGACTACTTGAGCCTTGTCCACATAGAAACACACTTTTTCCAAAATGACCTTTTATTTGATGTTTCTGAAAGATTCTGCTGAAACATGGTTTTGTTTCAAGGAATGTCTTCAACCAAACAAAAACGCCAAAAAGCTCTGGTCATGTGTTAGGACTGTATGTGCCATGACTTGTATGTACTCTGTCAGTAGTTGTTATTGTTGTCATGTCTGATGTGCGTGGGGTCAAAGGTTAGTGCAAAGAATAAGTTATCTCAGTGACTTCTCCCGTCTGGTCTGTCAAGTCAACAGGTTGATGTTAAAGACAGCACATGTGCTTCGGGTTGTAGGTCAGGTTAAAGGTCAGGTCGTTTGATTTGATTGATGTTTTTGGGAGTCCAGACAAAAACACGAGGGTAAAGTTTCAATTTAATTTTCACTCTGGATTCAGTTTTTGAAATATTTCGGAGCTCCTGAAACCCCACTTTCATGAAGATGGAACACAATTTTTTTTTTTTGCACAACTGTGTAAATATTAGTTCTAGTTTTACTTTCATTACACTTGAAGAAGCAGATCTGCATCTGAAAAGTACAGAGTTCATCTAAATACTAAAGTCTGTGTCACTTCTACATCATGTGGCAACACACTCAGAGGTCCATGTAACATGATCATTGCATCATGTTTCCATGTTACTGCACATGGACTCAGTTCATACAGCTGTTTCTCCAGACTGACAGATTCCTGATTCCTGTCTACTACAGGCAACAATCAGAAATCATTCTCACACTTGTAGAAAAGAAAAAAAAAAAGATAAATAAACAAACAGTGACAATTTTAACTGACGTGTTGCTTGATTTTTGAAAAGTGACTAGATGGAATTCAAACATTTGCTCCTCTTCACATCTGTGAGGGTGATGATAATAAGAGAAGTGTGGGAGAAAGGCGATGGTCTGCAGAAAACCCAGCTTCTGCTGATATCACCAGTCTTCAGAGAAGAACTCTGAATGTGATGATTATAATTGTTGAGTCTTGTCAGAGTTGGCAGGCAAAGAGCCACTGGCCTGTTTTTAAACCATCAAGTCTCATCTGCCTCTCTGTCCTGTAGGACAGCACATTTCAGGCCCAGCAGCCCAAACACTACACACACACACACATACCCGCACACACACACACACACGATGACTTCCTGGATGAGCTATAAGAGAAAGATAGCGTGCTTTTATTTGCGACACATTAAGGCAGAGATCAGAACGGGGACCCCGGGAGGAAATGGGAAAAACTTGATGGGTCTAATAATTAAAACTAAAAAACCGGCAGCTTGACACGATTGTGATTAGAAAGTTAATCTGGAAGCAGTTTCTTCCTTCATTTCCTCAGTGAACCTGCCTGTTGCCCAGTGACCGCTGGAGATCGCCACCATGTACAGGAACAAGCAAGTATAAGAATTGATGGATGGGTTTCTTCAGCAAGTGGAGAGATGATTTACTGTCCAGTGGGACCGATCTTCCAGAATCGGGGTCACCAACCTTTTTAAAACTGCACATCACTGAGCCTAATAAACCAGTTTGATACTTAAAATGATCTTATCTGAACTTCATGTAAAACAAACATGTTTTAATGTTTTTTAAAAGATTTTGACATTTTTAAACCTATATAAATGCAAATGGAATTAAAAAGAGCAGCTACATGAAAAAAGTGCATTTTAGTGGTGCAATATTTAGAACAGGTGAGTGGGCTATTAATAAAAATATATACATTATGTACAAAGTTTTTAAAGTACATTATAATACACCAGATTTAATTCTTGAATACAATAAACAGGTTTTTTTTGCAGGTTGTTGTAATGCATGTGTATGTAAAGTGCTTGTTTTTGCGTATTTTTTATGGTTGTATAAATATAGTAAAAAGCTAGTAGTAACATAGTAGTTAATTCAGTTATCTTGCTGTTTAATTGATATAAACAAATACTTTGTTTTCTCTTTATAAAGACAAATGGAGTTGTCACCAACAGTGTATAAATTAGCATCTATATTAGAGTAATTCTTCACATTAAAATAGAAGAAGTGATAAGAAATGACCCAGTTTTCTCATGTGGACTCACCAAGTGCTTTGAAAACATCAAAGAGCAAAATTTTAGATATCAAAAGAAACTGGAATTGAAATAGTGTTTATGATCACAGATGAAGTTTATAAAATACCTGCAGGGAGGGACGCAACTTTAGAAACATCTCAGTTTAGAAACTGTTTGGTAGGAGGGTCAAATTAAACATTTTAAGATAAGTCCTCTTCACACTGTGAAACTCGGAACAGTTTACTGAATATTACCTGGAATTCTGAACAGGCTCATGTAGGCTGGGGTGGTGCTGTCGACTACACCACTGGTCAAAGTGGTGGGATACATCCTGAACAGGTTGCCTGTCCTGCAGGGTCAAAACAGACATAGTATTAATAGTCTTGTACACACACTCACACCTTAAGGAGGCCATTTCACACAAATTTCATGACTTTGTGGTTATTTCTTAAGTATTAACCAGTAATATGAAACATTGTATATCTAAAAACTTTAGAAAACATTGATTAACAGACCTTTCAATCTATTTGCATCAAAATTTGGCTGGTTTCGCAGCAACTCTTTAACATTCATTATTTGAATTTGCTGGACTCTGATTGGCTAACAAACTAGCCTATGAGAGCAAGGTATGCTGTTTCCTGCCCCGCTGTGCATGGCAACGTCAGATGTCGTGTTTTCCTGTTTGCTACATCTTATGCTTACAGCTTTTAGCCAGCAGCATGCTAGGCGTGGTTTCAACTGCGGGAGCTGCCGAATACTAAAGAACAAAGGAGTTGTGATGAAACAGATACAGGCCGTTCGAACTCGGGTGAACTCAGGTGTTATCGACACCTGCGTAGTTTGAGAGATAAAAACTGAAAGAGAAGTTGTTGACCTGTTTTCACCCACTATGAAGGTAAGAACACCTGTGGAGCTAAAATTTTCAACAGAAACCTCAGAAAAAAAAACCCATTTTTAATGGAAGGGCCTCTTTTTTTTCTAAGTTCATTTAGAATCTGCAGTTAATATAACATGCAGGTTTTTAGACTCGGAGGAAACTGAAGGACCTGTAGAAATAAAAACTTGTTTCTCCCTCGGTTGTGACTGTTGTCGAAAAATTCCTAATATCATTTACAATGGAGTTTCCAAAGTATTTATGAAGGAATTCAGTTTCCTTGCGTAAGTTTCAGGGTCTGAAACTGTCACTGCAAGCTTTAATTTACAAAATGAATTTCTACTAAAGATAAAGAAGGTAATCTTCTGGCTCGCTGATGATTTATTAATCAGTAAAATCACTAAATGCTGTCAAGAGGAGACCCTGCAGAGATCTGCACTTATACACCAACAGTATATTACTTACAGGTAGATAAGACTTACTAGTCTTTTAGAATATTACAGTTATGAACATGTCAGTGTTTTAAATGCACTCTACGTACTGCCATTAATGCTCAGGGACGTTTTTCTCATATCCTGTTCTCTGGCTCATCTGAAGCAGGATCTTTAGAGGTGTATGTGTGTTTGCTGTACAGTAAACTGCTTGTGTTTCAAGTTGCTGCTTAAAAGCAAGTTTATGGAGATTTGCACTGATTTGCATAAAGAGGCTGAACGTTCTGGCAGGGATTCCCATCAGCTCACATTATGGCATTTTGCAAAGATTCGATTAAAAACAGTCGATCATGATCACCTGATACATCCTCTGTACTACTTTTAGACTCACAAATTAGTTTCATTCTGTTTTTTCTCTGTAGAAATCTATAAATAACATTGTCACATAATGATGACCATAAGAAAAGTATGTAAACTCATAAAAACGAGAGTTTTAAAGTTGTGAGTCTGCCTTTGTTTTCCTTGAGGCAGAACAGTGTGAGCAAAAATAATGTGGAGTTAAATGACGACAGTATTTTATGTGTAAATTACATTATGTTACCGGTGATATTAACAAATAGAAAACAAATTTGGAAAGATAATACATTTGAAATGGTTTTTAAAAATTGGATAATTTAAAAAAGGGAACTTTAAATTCTGTGAGATTAAACAACAACATGAAAGACTGGGACAATGGCAGAACAAACCCTTCTTTGAACATTTCTACGAATGTTGTTGACTGAATGTGTGTATCATCTGTCAAACCAGCTGTTATTATTATTTCGTGAAACACATCCAACTTACACAGACAGCTTCCTGTCTCCCCAGAAAAACATGCAAATTTTCCATCTACAATAACTCATTTTAATTGTTTTGGTATCATTCAGGGATAAGACTGGATTAATAATGAGTCACAGCTGATAAGCAATAAGACTCATTAGGCAGCTGCTCCTCCCACAATCATAATAGTTCCGCAAATGGTTGATAAACAACAAACTGGGTTTGTTTAAACTTTGCAAATTTGATGACTGAGCAGCTGTTAGCTCGGCTCCTAAACATAAAAAATCTTCTGTGATTCTTTAAACTGGGACCATTAAGACTGATGTCTAATATAAACTGATAAACTTCTAATTTATAAGTGTTTAATTAAACAGAAATTAAGACGAACTGTATATTTTAGGCCGACCTCAGTTTAAATATTTAGGAATGTAAAGATTAACCCATTTGTCCCGATTCACTGACGCTGCTTGAAGCGATTGGACGGCAGTCCTGCACCAGCGCAGTTTGGAAATTAAATCTAGATGCAATTATGTTAGATAAAAAATCTGCAATCAGGTTTTTTTTTCTGATATCCACCTTTAAAACAATCAGTAAAGTTAAATAAGAGCAGCTAGCTGTCAACCCTGTAGACTCTCCATCCCTGCTGTTCGGCTGTATTATTCTCTCATTACCGCTGTTAAAGAGGAGAACTGCAGCAGCGCAGGCACAAACACTTGGCTGAATATATTTGGTTTTGATTTTATTTTATTTTTGCTGCTCATGTATCATTAAAGAATTAGATTTTTGGAAGAGTATCGAGATACCACAACCTTATTGTAGAGACCAAAGATTAACAACACTAACGTTCTTCCTGAATCTAGTAGCTAAAATGTAGAGCAGCTGACAGCTGGTGGAAATTCATAGTCAGAGAGCATCCTTTAGAATAAAAATCCCCCAAAATTGCATCATGAAACATCTTACATCACCCCCCCCCCCCTTTAAGTCCTATCTGCTGCCAGTTTCTTCTGCCTGACATAATATTATAACAGCCAACCCCATCCAGGCGAGTGAATCAACGATGAATCTGCTGTTAAGTCATTCAGGTCATTTATTCCTCCTTTGTTTCACACAAAAACATGAATCTGTCACTTTGACACCATCATAATCTGAGGAACCTGCTTTTTACAGCTGTCTTTTGGAGGCTCATCAGATTCTTCACTCCTCTTGTGAACTGTAAATAAAAGCATGAAGCAAAATTATGTAAGACTAAAGTCCTCTATAGAGAAAAAATATGGTATAATATTTATAAACTTCTCTCTTTCTTCTCGCACGAAAGGAGAGAGAAAAAGTCAACACTTTGATGTAATTCAGCTTTAATATACTCACATGGGAGGACATGGATATTCACATTAATGTGTAAAAAACAGAGTTATATCAGCAGTATGAAAACATTTTACATCTCACCATTACCATCCTGGGAAGGATTATTGTTCTTCTGCTGACCATCAAGGAGATACGAGGAGATTTTTGAGGTATCGGAGGTGGATTTAAGTGTCTTTCTGTCTTAAATGTATTTGTTTCTGTTGCTTTTGGGTTTTTTTTGGGGGGGGGGCGTATCATGCTTCTTTAATACCAAAAACCAAAATTAAATGGTTGTGATTGGTATCATTTTACTGAAACACCTGCCTTTTAAATGTATCATAAACTCTCCTTCCTGAGTAGCTTATCAGGTATTTGATCTACAACATTTGTTTAATACCAGCTAACATTCAGAGATGTCCTTGTCCTCAAGACCTTATGAGCAAAGCCATTATAAATCCAAAGTCCAGGTGATCAGATGGTAAGAACGTATTTCTTTCTTTCTTCTTTTCATTTGCATAGGAACGGAAGCTCAATGCCTTCCCTGTTATTGAGATCTACAGGTCGGATGTCATCGAATACATGGTTCCACTATCTCGTCAGACAGACTTCTTTGTGCCAGAAATGAAAGAGGAACTCCAAGCAGATGTGAAAGAAGATGAATCTGATGAGGACAGAGGAACAGACATCACAGGTAACATTTCAAACAGGTTTTTAAAAACAGGTAAAAAAAAAAAAAATCTCATCTTGCAGCTAAAAAGGGTTCATAAATAATCAACAAAAAAAGACTTTGTGTCTGACTGAAAGTTTAGAACTCAGATGGTAAAAAAGATGAAAGACTTGTTTTGTTTTTTCAACACAAATTGAAAATCTTGTTTTTGCTGACCTCCAGTGGTTTCACTTCTCACAAGTTCACATCAGAGCACTCTAAGACACCAAAACACACTTATTACTGTTGAATGAGACAGTCGACTCTGTTTTTAAACTGAATCAAGTTTCTTTGTCCTTTTTTTGGCTAAAACAATAAAAATGAGATAAATCTGAACTCTCACTTTTACATGGAATGATGAAACTAAATGACTTATTTGTAAGCATTAGAATTAAAAAACCGAGAGAAAGAAAATAAATTACAAACTTAAAACAAAAGTATTTTCCAAATATAAATAAATGACACTGATTATTTGTATAAACTGACTTCAGGTCTATGAATGATGTGAAGTTGTTATTGTGAGTTCAGGATCTCAATTGCACATCGATAAAAACAGTTTTAAGGTAGTTTATCCTGGTTTTCATTGCTTTCTATCTCTTGACTGATGATAATAGTAGGAAGGGGAACTGTCTGTAGATTTTCTACAGCAGTGGCAGGTGCAGCACTGTTTGAGGGTGTGGTGGATACAACCAGTTCTTTCTGCAAGCAGCAGATTTTTGGGAAGATGATTCTTTCTGAGTATTCTGAGAAAATACAGTCTGCTGCGCCTTCTTCAGCAGCTCCTTGGTGTTGGCGTTCCAGGTCAGGTCATCCTCCAGCTCAATACTCAGAGATCTGAACACAGAGAATCTCTCCACCCAGGCCACACCTATCATGAGTGGTTAGATAACGGACAGGATTTAATTGCTGTGCAGTTAAACCCAGGTTTAATTGTTTCTAGTTTGGGCATGAAGCAAATGAAGAAAGATCTATGTGGTGCTTTTATTTTGGTTGACACTGCATCGACTTGTCTGCCTCTGATCACTGAGGAGAAATAAAATATGAGTCTCTGTAATTGTTCTGTCACTACAAGTGCGTGTCTTCAAGTGCAACATCGTCTTTGCCTCTGCTACACCCGACCTGAATCCTGGTATCGTGGCAGTATCGACTGTCAAAAAAAAAAGAAAATGATGTTGGGTGTGTTGGAACAAAGCAGGTGTACTTCACCTGAGACAGATAAGAGGACATCCTCAAGACAAATGCTGCAGGTTTGTCTGCGTGAGAGTGACTGACCTGCTGAACTGAGAGGGAAGACTGTTCACAACTTTAAATTACTTTTGTCAGCATCATCAGCCCGAGACCAAGTTTGATTTTTACTGACTTTTCTAACAATTCTGACAGGAAGGAAGAGGAAAAATAGAAGTTTGGATATTGCCTGTTTTAATATCATGAGGTTGCAGTGATGTATTTAATCCTCGAGTCACATGCAGCTACCCTCTATCACACCCACATGCACACGCCTGTCCAGTTATTTTGGTTTAATGTTGTTTCTTTTTACACTTTGAGCACATTTAGTCCCACTGAAGAGATGATAAACATCTCTGTCCGCTGTACCTCACATAGGAAAAATATGCAAATTTCATGAAGAAAAGTCCCAGTCAGGGTTAGCAACCATGCTAACCAGCTGCACCACCAGACTAGACTATTTCTACACAGATATAAATATACCAACATGATGTTATATTACTGAAAAGTATTTTACACAATCACTGTTACATCGTTCTGAGTCGGGGTTTTAGTAGAACATTTTTGTGTGTTTGGAACTCGAAGCTCCAAGTCAGTATTACACTGGCGATTCAACTGTTGGCCGCTGACCCTGGAGTGCCGCCTTAAATCCAGCCCATAATTTTTGATGCCACTGTAAATAACATGCAACCCACAGCTGGGTTGGTTTTGAAACTATTGTAGGAGGGGAAGTGTACTGTTGACTCATAGTGAGGCATGAGATTTAAAGTGGTGCGTTTCTGAGCTGCTGAAGCTCCCGCTCCTCGTCACAGTTCAGAGAAATCACACCTTTCACCTTGTCACCCTCTTAAACCGGAGTTAACCTCACCTGACCCAAGAAAATTTGTCAGGGTGAAGGAAGCGCCGAGGCCGATTCATTGAAACCCACAAAGTGATGATGAAAGCCTCGCTGACCCCGGTACTCGTTCTCTTGCATGGTTTTCAGCCTGGCAGTATAACAGCAGCTATTGTCAGTCTACAGACACTATTAGACATGAGTCTACTCTGGGCTATGTGAAATGACACAAAGATGTATCCACACACACTAGAAATGTTGTTTAAAAAAAGTTTATGTCCAAAGGCTTTACGAAATTTCTACATGGAAACACAAACATGAGGCGATGAGAGAGAAAGACTCAGTCAGAGTCTCAGCCGCTACGAAACAATCCCACAGACAGAATCCGTGTCTCCAACCTCATGATGACAATGAGAACAATTTGAAATTGTATCATTTGGTTTTGTGCCATTTTCAGAAGCTTGTCCAAATGTCACGGATCACTCCGATTCAGTTTGTTCTGAATTCTTAGTAATTCTTTAATCACATGACTGATGGATTTATAAAAAATAGATGTATGGTGTGAGTGGAGGCTATTGAGTTTTAACTGTGATAGAAGGAATAACATGGAGCACCATGAATAATATATTTGATCAAAGAGTGGGACATTTATTAAACAGATGTTATGACAGTCGTAAAATAAATTTTAGATTTTGAAATAATTATGGTTGTTGCATAATTGAAAAACGTAGGCATTATCCACAAGGAAACACAGTTTTTCCTCATGAATGCAAGGATATTGTTTCTAGATATTTCTTCACCCACATGAAAACAGAAAATGACCCAAACTGCTGTAACTATGCCAGTCCTTCATGAGGGGTTGTTACAACGCCAGATACAGGAAAGAAGGCTTGGAGCGTGCACGTAAAACTTGCATTTAATTACTGTCTAATGTAGTTATTGACACACCTCAGGTTGTAGATAGAGGAAGTCTCTGACATTGTTGTTATCTTTACAGAGATTTTTACAGAGTTACTCTTCAAGAAAGAATGTAAAAGGAACTGATACATTAATATATGTTTAACACAATGGCTGTAATCTGTCTGATATGCAGAATAATAACTCGAAGGCTCATGAGATATTGTCATAAATGAAGATTCTTCTGAACAAAGTCTAAATACATGTTTGTGTATATTTACATGTGAGTATCATCAGTCTCTCACACAGCTGAGCTTTCTTAATGAGACACAGATCAATCAGTGGAGCTAAGCTTTGTCTGACAGGCCAGCTGTGGAAATCCCACCTCACTGCCTGTGAGATTACTTTCTGTTATCCTGTACCGACATTCTAGATGTTTCTGCTCTTAAATACTGACTGTCTGAACATTTGTCCTGCTTGGCCCAGAGAGAGTAAAAAACTTTCCAACAAAGTGAGACCACTTCATGATAATCCACAGATCAATACTGCCACTGTTCTGCAGGAATGGTATAATGTTACATAAAATCAGCTACGGTACAGAACATTCTTTAAAAATACACATGTATTAAATTGTTTTAATAGAAATAAACTTTAAACTCAGCACATAGTATGAACCAAAGTATGTGTTTGAAAGGGATGGTGAGCTTTGCACGGTAGTCATAGAGACTTGATGTGATCATGGGAAAAGCATGGCTATATAAGCACTTATAGAGAGCATGGTTGCTGCACGTTCACAATGAGTCCAAATTTGATTCCATTTCCTGTTTAGCTGCAACATGTCTGTTTACAGAGGTGTTAAACTCCAGTCTTCAAGGGCCACTACCCTGCATGATTTAGATTTTTTTCAACTCCAGCACATTATTTAATTACCTCTTCCTCAAGTTCTATAGAGTCTTTTTAACAACCTGCTCTAAACCAGGTGTGTTGAAGCAAAGGAACATCTAAAACCTGCAGGTTAATGGCCATCGAGACCTGAAGTTTGACACCTGAGATACACTCTAGTAGCATGTCCATCTAATTATTGAATCTGTCACTCAGCTGATTGTTTGATCTTTACATTTGTTGTCTTCTTTGTAGCGGTTTGTGGTTTTCTCTACAGTAAACTGAAGGAGTTTGATGTGACACCTGTTAGCAGCAGAGCAGCGCTGTGTTCACAACAAACTTGACAAACACTAAGTGAGTTTGAAACGGTCACTGTGTTCCAGAGGTAGAAGTAATGGTAGTCAGGCTGGAGCCATTTAATCAGAGCAATCACACTGTATGTCTGTAATCAGCTGATCAGTTCAGCTATTTTGAGATGTAGCTGAGGTCAGTTGATGTGGGCCGACATCGTCTAAATGACCCTCTCGAAATAATGTAATGCTGAAACTGATTTAGACAGAAAAACACCTGATAATTAAAAGTCTGTGTGAAATACTTTGTAAAAGTTAGTTGGAAAATGTCGGTGCTGATCTGAAAAACAAAACAATACAAAGATCCTAATTCTGTTTTGACAAATCGGCTTATGATTTAAACATCAGTAGTGATGGAGTGCTGAAGGTCTGATGTTAGGTTTGATTGCACTCTGTTTGCCATGTATTTTATCATGGAAATTTTTGTTTGGGGATGTTGAAGTTAAAATCTCTCCCAGTCCTCAAACCAAAAACATAGAAACAGCTGTCTGTCAAACAAAGTGACAAAGTAATTCCTTTACAGAAACTAAATAAAATCAGAAGCTTTGATTTTAGTGTGATCCAAATTCAAAGTAACAACGTCTTTTAAAAGATTACCACTCTGGTTTTCTTTAACCAGTAGCTTCAACTCTCATGAAGAAAGCTAGTCACACCTGAACCTGCTGAAAACACTCAAGGGTCCAACTGAAAATTAGATACATGCAAACAAGAAGGTAATATCAGAAATGTTCAGGTTTGTTTTGTTTAGAAGTTAGGCTCAGTTTTAAGTTTACATCATGAGAGATTTTGGTCTAAGATATTATATAAATTATTTAGTATAACATGTTGCACAACACACACTCTGGCAGAGTCCAACAAATGTGTGTTCTACCCAAGAATCCCATAATCAGTCTCCTTAAAGAGTCCTCTCCTCATGTCCTCTATGATAAACACCACCATCCATCTGCTTTATCACTTCTCATTTTTAATGCTTTTTTACATCAGATTTATTCTTCCCACTCACTCAGACTCTTAGCATGTCTCAGCCCTTTCTGCGTCCAATTACCTCCCTAAAAATCCTCTGCTCTGTTACAATTTAAGGAACAAGACCTTGATTCCCTGCTAATAATCCCAATGGGCCCAATTTAGTAACTAAATTATGCAAATGTTATCCAAAAGACTTTCAAAGGCTTCAACCACAATACTAATTTTAAGGACTTGCTTGCAGCTGGAGAAATTCTGCACGATGTCGAGTGAGCTGATGCTCTTCCTTGGAGGGCTATCTGCCCAATTACCCTAAAAACATCCATGATTACCCTTAAAATTCCCCACACTTTAAAAATCCTTAGATTAGAAAATGAGTGTCTTTAAAATATCTCCCTCCAACATGCATCACAAGACAAGCTCATTCAAATTTATTTTAACCAGTGCTGCCATGCCTTTTCCTCCCAGGACCTTTCCCACTCCTTGTGTTTGGACTTGCTGCTCAATTAACACCACCATAAATAAATATTACAATAAATACAAATTCACACGTATTGTTCATGTCTGGTTCTCTACATTACAAACAGGATTAGAATAGCAGGAAGTGATAATGAAATTGTTAAGATTCAGATGAATAAAAAAGAAAAGGCCGACCTTAGGGAGCATCTCGATGACTCCAGTGATATTATCTCTGGATCCCTGATGACGCATCTAGTGCAAACCCACTCACATGTGCATGATGGTTGTGCGGAGTGTAAAATGAAGACAGAACCTTTTAGTTAGGACAGATTTGACCAAACAAATGTAATTTCAAGATTTGACTTGTCTGAAACAAAAGAGGCACAGTGAGAATGTGCTGCAACCAAACTACAACATCAAAGAACACAACCATCGTTTGTCTCTTGGCTTGAATATGTGTTCATGAATGTGACTGTAGTTCATTAATTTGGCTTTTTGTTAGTTTTGTTCACACTCTACCTCCCTCCTTCTCTCTCTTCCAGACGACCAAATGTGGCGTGAACGCTCAGTGTTATTCCTTGTGTTGGTGGGAGGAATGATGTGCTTCATACATTTCCCACAGCTTGACACCTACTCTACTTCCATTTGCAACTTTAGGAAAACCTTCATGTTTTGCACCAGTTAGTGTTTGTATCTCTGCAGAACTCGAATTGTTGGACTCGAGTCATTTCATATTTAGACTGAGAGGTTTTTTTTTTTCAATCAGCGGTCTTGCTGTGCTCATTCCAGCAATAACCTTCAGGGCAGCTCATGAAAATAAAAAAAATAAAAATGTAGTCAGGGATAATGAATGATGATTGAGTCACAGTCAAACACAGATCAAAGGCCAATTAGATTCAGTGTGGAAATTTCCATCAATTAGGCAAATGGAGGCGGTGTGATTACAGAGAAAACCAGGAAGATTGTTTCCTTCAGCTGATTCTAAAGTCAAACTAACACATTACTGACTTTCTGTGAAGGTTTAAAAAGATAAAAGCCTGATTCCTGGTTACATTTCTCAGTAACCAACTAGTTTCATAATGTTAATGTTATGTTGAGCTCATGATGTTCTTGTGAAAACTGAACGAGATCAGATCTCCATCACACATACCGAGTGTCATGACTTGAATCTTCTTACAGCTTCAGAATTCTTTACAGTACATCTTACAGTCCCAGTTTGTTTAAGGTTTACTTTGGAGCCTACGCTTCTGTCTGCCTACACAGGTGTGTGGTTACCATGGTGACATTCATTAGCCAGAGGCAGCAGCTCTAACATTTCTTTTGATCTCGGTTCTGTTTGCACTTTTTATGCTGTTTATACAATAAAACGTAGACATTTTATTGTCATGTCTTACATTATTACAAGTCTCAAATTACTACCAGGCTTTAAGAAAGTTGGCTTGTGTTGATTTCTGGACAGCAGCTGCACTGACACCCTTCGTTTAACTAACCATGTTACTCATGTAACCTGCTGTATGTACGTATCAATGATTATGCTTTTTTTTTGTGGAGATGATATTGTCACTACTTTGATCTGTGCAAACATAATGAGACTTAGATGGTCACAGTCAGCTGAAGGGGGAATCCTAATGAATCTTTTTGTCTTTCTCGGTTCACTTCAACCAAAGTGAACTGTCTTTGCCTGCAGTGATTGAAGATTTAAACAGCCGTTTCTCAGATTTCTAATCTGTCTGGATGTCTGCATTGCTGCAGGTGCAGATTCCCACAGCGACGTGAGCTCAGTGAGCGGCGGCGTGCCGTGGGACAGCAGAGAGACGTCCCTGGAAGCCTCCACGGCCGCCTCTCTTGTTTCCTCTCTACCCCTGAGGGACATTATGGACACAAATGAAGACATAAAGCACAGGGACCACAGCGACAGAGGCTCGAATGACTCTGTGGGCAGCGGCTCGTCTTTTGAAGAGCTTGACATGGATCAAGAGGAGCAGGGGGAGGGGGAGGAGAAAGACGATAAGAAGGAGGAAGGTGTCCCTGAGGGAGAAGATGAAGGTAGAGAAACAGATGAACTTGTGGTTGAGAAGAAGGATCCTTTAAGAGATGAAGAGGAGTAGGAAGGGTGATGAAGAGACAAGGGGGTCCGAGCAATGTAACACTGGCGAGCTAGAGCGTTTCTACGCCGTCTGCTGTTGTTGGATGATCTGTTAATTGATCATGTTGATGGATCTAAACTGTTCATGTCATTACCAACATGTCATGTTTCTGCACCTTCTATTTTACTTAATGAATTAGTTTGTTTAACAAAATCTCAGTTTTTTAGAAAGACTTTGATTTCTTAATTTAAACACTTCCAGCACCGAGCGGTTCTTAATGAAGGGCGAGCAGCAGCAAATCAGAGGCCAGATGTGTTTTAATTACAGTGACACTAACTATCACAGATCATCAAACAGTAACATTTTAGTGTGACAGCTGATATTAAACCCCATCTGTCAGAGTCATGTTCTGAAAAAGACATTTCTGCCACACCTTTGGGTGAATTTGCTGAGGATGTGTTGAATTAAAGTGATGATCAGTTAAAAATGTGCAGGAGCTGCTGCTCTCGAAAGAAGATGGTCCTTGCGTCATTTTTGCTTTTTTTAACTCAGAAAAATCTGAGGAGGAGAAACAATTCAACGCCTCCACCAGAAATAAGATTTTTAATGAGATTTAATCGTGTGAACTGGTTCCTTTGAGACTGTACAGAATATTTTATTGTCACTCTCTTCTCATTCTTTTATATGCAATTTTCTCTCTCTGTACTCAGACGGCTAAAACGCTCTGCACCCCCCAAAAATTCACTTGCCATCAACAACTAATCGTGACATGTCTGTAAGTTAAACTTGTATTAAAAATGTAGATGTCATGTTAGTTTCTCTTTATGTGGAATAAAGATTTTGAATGGAAAGTTTAACTTTAGAATCACGAATTTGTTTCACACAGATGTCTGTTTTTCAATCCCGCTTCTCTGGGAGTCTGGTTTGATTTCCACGGCAACAGGAGCATCATTTCATCTTTGGTTTGAGGATTTTTTCTTTCTTTTTTATTTGTCTGTTTCCCAACAAGTTGCAGGAGATGTAAGAGAGCGTGGGCGGCAGCGTTGTTCACAAGCCTGATGAGACGGTGAGCGCCTCGTAAGTTATTAAGTCTGCTCTTAAAGGCTAACTGCTTTCAAGGTTTCACAATGGAATGATTGCTATCATCGCTGCTTTGTTTGGGCACAGATATGAAAACAAGCAGCTGAATGTAAAAGGAGAAATATTAAAGAACCCAGAAGCAGTTGTTTTTTATGTGTAGCTTGAGCAAATTAGGCAGAACGTTTGTAATCAGAGCAAAACAAGATTAAATGTGTTAAAGAACGTTACAAAATGCTGCTCAATCAATGTTATTCCACAAGTAGTTATCAATCAGGTCTTCATCTGATTCTGGATTGGTGCCATTTGTAACATCTCTGTGTAACACCTGCAGATAAAAAAATCCCAGATCCAGATCCCAGAATGTAACGGTTCGGCTCAAAGACCGTAACGTACCATATACAGTAAAATCCCTCCATGGGTTTTAAAACAGATTTTACTTAACTACAAATAAATAAAGTCATTGATTGGTTAAAAAACCATTAAAATGTATGTGTTTTTGAGAGAACTGTCAAGCTGCTGAAAGAAAAAGATGCAAATTCTGGTTCTGATTCTGAAAAGCTGTCGAGGCAGCAAATTTACACTTGGAGCAATGGATTTAAAAAAAGATCCTAAAGAACACATCCAGACAGAGGGATCTGATGAAGTACTGATCCTGCAGAGGGGGGAGACTTAAACGTGTGAACAAATCAACAGAGTGACGAACTGGTTCAGAGGCTGTGAGACTGAACAAAATCTGACTTGGAGTAAATACAAACCAACTCAGTCATAACTACTAGTAAATGAAAACAAAAGCCTGATCTTTAGGTGTAAAAATACCAACAGATCAAAGAAACCAGGAGATTCTAAAGCAAGGAATCCAAATCCAGCAACCTGAACTCAAACACATAAACAAAATGACCAGAACAGAAACATAATAACAAAATATCTAACTTAGATTAAGCAAAACTGAAGAAAAACATACCAGCAAGAATAATTAAAACCTGGCAGTGTTGGAACCTGCCAACATGCAGGTGGGCTCCATATAGTTCCAATCTCCTTTTTGTCACAGTATAACATTCGTTTTTTCAAGATATTATTTAAGGCCAAAGGCTACATAGATCCATACCAGATTTAATCTCTATAACAGAGCTTTGTCTTAGCTGGATGTGGTACAGTGTCATTAGTGGTGAAAAGAGATGCCATGTTTACTGAAACAGGAGTATTTCTATCCAAACAATTCCAGACATGGCACCCAAATGAACACATCATTAACGAGACCTTAAGTAAACGGTTTCAGAGCTATAGGTCAATATATAAAGCGAATATGTCACTGTAAGAACAATAAATAGTGACTCTTGAGGTTAAAAAAACTACTTTTACAGAGTGTGAAGTAAGGACAACTGATGTGTGTGTTTAACATGATTCTTTATACTGAGCTGAAAAGCATCAGCAGTTGTTTGACTTGAAAACTCAATATCTGTCCAACTTTTTCAGTCACAGATGAACAAATATCACAGTTCTAATGTTGCCAGATTATGTGATCCAGTTTTGAATAATATTTTTAGTAATAATAATAATAATAATAATAATAATAATAATAATATTCTTTAAACTTATTTATTTTGAGTAAATTCAGTAGAGTTTAGAGTCTGAATTGGAAGCTATGGTGGTGGAAACCTTAAATACTCCCCATCAGTTGTACAGAATTCATCCTGCTGTCCAGAACGCCCCAAAATATCTCTCCAGTTGTTTATCTCACCAACTAACTAACCTTTGGTAACATTTGATTTGGGTCTCAGCCTGCAGAAGTGCGATGAGTCTGCAGGGACAGATGTCCTCACCGCACGTCTGTTGCACTTTCAGTTTTGATTATCGCACCCTGAATCTTTGTCCAAAGGCAAAACAACAACAACAACAGCAACGATCCCTCTGGATGAGGGGCCGTGATGGCACGGGACTCATGAAACTCACACGGGTGTCATGCAGCTCGGAGGTGAGGAAGATTATTGCCCTCCCATGATGTTAATTATTAATCACATCAAACTGCGAGCCTGTGGACAGAGAGGGAGATGTTCCTGCAGAGACGCAGCCAGTGCGTGTCTGGAGCTGTTCATGGCAGGATATAGAAGGGAGTCGCGTGTTCCCAGCGCGCGTCACTGTGCCATCTGGGATTCAGTCACCTCTCACTCTTTTCGTGCCGTGTCACAACTTGTCTGCGGACCTCGAGTGCATGTTCACTAGTGACGATGGTAAATCTCCACAGACCCGCTCATTGTTTGCTCCTGTTGCTGCGCCCTCCTCCTGACCGCTTCAACAAATAAGGGGCCGATTTGGAAAGACGTTAATGTTCACGCGCAACCCAAGAGTTTCCACAAGTTAAACTTGGTATTTCCACTGCGCTCAGAACTGCGTGACGTTAAGTTGGGATGCGGTTCAGTTGGAGCAAGTCAGAGTTTCTCCTGCCTCTGCGTAAAACGGTCTTTAGTTCATTGTGAAAACATTGTCAGAGACTCTCTGCTGCGCTTATCCGCAGCGTTAAATGCTGATAACGGGAGATTTCGACTTGCACACTAAAATCAAACTTTGTATCGGAGTGCTGGATCTCCTCTGCGCTAAACCTGATCGCTCTGATATCAGGTGTTTAAACCTCACACCTCCCTGCCCGATCTTTTCATTCACAGTGTCTCTTAAAGCTAAAGTGTCTCGGACTCTCATTCCGAGCAGGATGGAATCAGTGGGCGTTAGTTGCATTTTGGTTGAGGCGCATTGAGGAGATGTGACTTTTGAAGCGCTCGCGGCAGGAATCCAGCGCCTCCGAGTGCTTCTAGTTGTTTTTCAGAACCACGGACAGCTCCTGGCGCGCGGCTCAGCTGCTCAAACTTGAGGCAGCGACACTCGCCTCTTTTTTTTTTCAGTCCCCACTGCTCCACTGTAGTCCACATGGTCACACTTGTTTCAGAATAAAAGACAGAAACGGTGTGAAGGACATGCGTTCGGTTTGCACCGAACACTCACTGCACAACAGCGCCGGAACCGGAGGGACTCTGCGCAGGTGAGTCAGTGTGAGGTCTCAAACTGTTTTCCACGTCAAATGTAAATGTTTAACAGCTAATAATCTGATTTGAACATCAACTCAATCTGCTCATTCAATCTTGACTTTGTTTGATTAAAACACCTGCAGATTTTATCTATAACAATCATCTAAAACAGGTGACAAATGTAGCGCGCAGATTGGGTCAAACAATTTTAGCCGAAATCATCGTCTCAGAGCAAAAAAAATATTTGCACCTGCTTTTTGTTTTGTTTTATTTCTGTGCATCTTTAATCTACCGTCTACACAAGCTTCCGAATGCGCGCGACTGCAGGCAAACTACCTAAAAGGCGATGCAGAACTACACATCTCACTACTGACACCCATTTTATCACGCCAGTGGTTAAAATAACAACAGCACTGTCAGAAAGTTAATTAGAACTGCTTTGTGTACGAGGTGCAGACAGAAAACGAATCTTTGTAAATAAGGTTTGGTTTGTGTATTTTGGAGAAATCCTCTGAACGAATGGACCAATTCATTATTAGTTTTTTTTATAAAGCTTATAAAAAATCCTGATTATTATCAGACATTTGCAAGTTATTATGAGAACAATAAAACAAAGCTGAATAATGAGGTTATTTGTTTATCTGAAGATTAAAATACATATTTTTTTAACCCAGGAGAGCCGGAATGAACATAACAAGGTGCAAACACTTTGAGGCTGTATTATTAATGCTGGACAGAGGCTTGTTCTGCAGATGCTGCATGTTAAGGGGATGAAGCATATCATGGATTTAACATGCAATTTAATCAGCTGAATCAACATGTGATTTTATTTTCAAAAACAGAGAATCTGTTGCACCAAACGTCAGCATGTTCCTGAATGGCTTACACAACAAACTGACTGTAGACATGCTGCTCGTTTAAAACTATAAGTGGAATGATGTGTGTGCCCAGCGTTCACAGCTGTAAAGATGTTGATTATTGTAAATTATTCAGCTGGAGGGTGAAGAAGACTTGAAGAAGAACCCACTCCGCTGCTGTGAATCCAGTCTGAGAAGTGTCAGCAGGAGGTTTCTGACCTGTAGTCCTGAAACAGAACCGTTTCATGTCACCAACTCGATGTTAGAAGGACTTTCTTTTACTGTAACAAAGAGACTGATATCTTCAATTATTTCTGGTGCAGCAACATTGTTCAACTTCTTTAGAAAGAAATATTAACTGAAACATTTTAGTTTCTTTTACAAGAAATTGGTGCTCAATTTGGTGCCATTTACTGATAAAGGCGCTAATGAAGGATTCAGGTATTTCCTGTTTGGACACAGATATAAATGCACTGATATAATCATTTTTTTGATCATCTGTGTTTTGAGAAGCTTCCTTAGACAAAGCTGTGTAGCATGTTTTGTGTATAGTTGAGACTAAAGATGTCAAAGAAAACTGTGACTTTACAAAATAGTTTTTGTTGGCATTGTTATTGCCATTATCTTCTCATTGGTAATTTGTTTGTCATGATGCACATTTATAAAAGTTGCTTGATAACTGCATCAGAAACGATGTCATCAAATGCATTAAAGTGAAACATGGCTGCACCTCAAGCAGAAACATCCTGGATTTATTCAGGTGAGAGCTCTGAGATGCTCTCGAATAATTAATGTTGGGAATTCCAAGTCAGCAGCAATTTACATTGTGACTAGTAATTAACTATTGATGAGTGCTTCTTCTTTAATTCAGACCTCAAAAAGAGTTGATAAGTGATGATAATAGACGTGACGGATATTGTAATAATCACAAGCTTTAACTGATCAGATGAACTGATACTGAAATGAACAAATTTGTAGAGAGAAATGGACTGAAGCCGACTGGTGAAACAAAGGGTTTAACAGCAAGAAAGCAAAATATCTTTCTGACAAAACAAATAAGGGATTGATAATGAAAACTCTATAGATGGAGAGCCCCCCCCCACACACCTGCATGCACACACGAGGAAATGGAAAGAAGAAATTCTTGTCCATGATATTTATTTCTTGCTACAAGCAATTTTAGACATTTAAAGCCTGCATCAAACAAACCTTTAAAAATAAACAAATGAATAAAACTAAACCTTTAATTTTAGTTTCAGTTATTTTTTCTTACACTCAAAAACTCTGTTAATTGACAGAACGAATCAAAGCATCTTCTGTCGAATAAACTTTTTAGTTTGCTGCTATTTATATTGATTTATTTTATGTTAGTTCAGTTAACTTAATTTCACAAAAATATTTATTGATTTTCTTCTTGTTCTTAGTTAAACAACAGAGTTTATGTTTTATGGAAGCTCTCATCACAGTGAAACGCTGTGCAGAGTTTCATGCATAAGAAACAACAGCTTCAATGTTTTAGCTGATTGTTTAGACTTGTTTTATAGTTGTGAGATTATTTGGTTGTTTTATTGTGTTACAGTGCATCTTGTTTGAGAAAATGGAGATGGTAAAACCAGTAAAATCACACTTTAATTCTGTGTTTGTGTTTTGATGGATCTGTTAAACATGAACCCTGAATTCAATTGTTTGGACTTTTCCATCTTTTATTTCCTCCTAAGTTTAAAATACATCATTTTTCCTTAAAAATGCTGACGTATGTCAGAGCATTTAGTTAAAATTTTGGTAAACTGCAATACATCAGTTACTGTTTAAATTAAAACTAATTTTGATATTAGTCATGAGATTATTTCAATTAATTCCAGACAAAAACAGACTGAAATTACAAACATCCACAAAACAAACAAACACCATAAAAATGTATTGTTTTTTCATTTTCACTTTTTTGAAGATAAACTTGATTTTTCTGCTGCACAGCCTTTTGTTCCAAAACATCTTTTGATGCCATCAGAAAAAATACTGAGATGCAGGTTTTTAAAAATATACAACTTTAGATAGAAAAAAAGGTTTGAATTAAAATGAAAGAATAAGAAAAGGGAACACAATGACCCTCTGCAACAGAGATGGAGAAACTGGATGAAATAACTCAATGTTGAACAGTAAAAATATCTGAGCCTGAACACAAAGAAACTTGTTTTACAGATGAAAGACCTAAATGAGGAGAAAATGAAGCAGCTGTATCCAAAGCGACCCCAGCTGCTCGGCTTGATTTGTAGTTTTATAAACATCCAAATATTGTAACAGAATAGCCGAATTTAAGCTTGTTGATACTTTTTTATATGAATTCCTAAATTTATTGCTATTCTGGTCAAAAAATATCATTTGTAATCAAACCCCAAAACATCCTGGTGTTTACAGCCACTTTATTTTAACAGTGTAGCCATGTGATGGTGAATAATGCAGCGCATCAGTCATCCATCGCTGCACTCTGGTCAGTCATGAGGCCGGCAGGAATGATCTCTGAGAGACAAGAGGAGTAGATGAATGCTTGATGAGGGAGGCTGAGTGAAGAGGACATGAGGGGGGATTATTAAAGGTTTCAATCTGTGGACATATTGCTGAATTAACTTCATCATAGCTGAGAAAATCTCAAACTGTCCTTCTTCATCTTCAGCCTCCATCTTCCTCCTTGCCCTTCAGATAAAGAAATGAGCTTCATGAGAAAAGGTCAATGTTTCGTATTTCTTGTTGATCCCGTCTTTGAATGTGTTAACAGCCAACGTCAGTTGTCACTGCAGCATTTTGATACTTAAGTGTAAAAAAACTATTTTTTTACTATAACATCTTGAGTATATGGTAATATGAGGAGTGTATATGCGTAATTTTAATAGGAATAGACAGTAAATGTCTCATAAACAAACCTAACAGCTCAGTTATGGAGGTAAATGTTGCCACAAGTGCCTGAATGACCCAGTAGATTGATGAACTAGAACTAAATATTTTCGTGTGTAATTATACTTCTGGAAAACTCCTGCTGTAGCAGAACATAATGTACACTAAACAAAGAAAGATGTAGCTGAGGTTCAGAGACACAGCTGCACACCCAACAGAAACACAGCTTCTAATTAGAGCAACTTTCTAACAAAACACCCCAATTTTTGAATAAGATGAAGAATAAGTTTAAAAGAAACAATCAGATGGACTGACAGCTGTTCACAGCTGCTTTTGTTCATTATTCACCTGGTTGTTCTTTTGCTCAAACTTTGCTGCTCAGAGACAGGCGTCTCTGTCACAGGATCAGCAGCTGCTGCAGTAAAACTTAGAGTTTGTCCTGCATAAATCTGAGCAAATAAAATCAGTGACAACAACAAATTCAGATAAAACCTCGAACTAAAAGAGAGGAAAGTTTTCTCAGATGACATGTGTTTCACAATAAAATGCAAAGAGGCGGGACAAAGCATTAAATAAAACTTCAGGAAAGACACAGGTATTATTTCGTACAAACTCTTTCCAACTAAAAACTAATTTAGATGCTTTTTAAAGAATACAGCTGATACAGTTCAAACATGGGAGGTTATTCTACACTCGAGGTGTAACTGCTTGAAAAGAAGGATCCTCTCAGGTTTTAAATCAGGTGTGAAAAACTAGTAATAATCTCTAGTTAAATGACCTGAGGGGTCTGAGTTGAAGTGGAAGGGTTTAACATTCAGAACAGTATTGAACTGCTTGACCATGCAAAGCCCCAACCAGCTGTGAATCAGTCATCTCTCTCTCTCTTTTTATTATGGCTCCCAGCAAAAGTACTAAAAATCACGTTTCACACTTTATGTTTTAGCTTCTTTCCTTAAACAGCTGTTACATTTATTTGGAACAATTTTAAGCAACAAAATATCACGTGTACATTAACCTCGCTCAGCCACAATTTAAAAACCAGCTTCAGGCAAAGATATTGTTACAGAGCAATATTCTGCTGGAAAACCTTGAGTTGATACATACCCCCTCCTTAATAAACCACCCCCATGGGCTCAGCAGCAGCAGCAGGTTCTCCATCAGGTCTATATGCTCACTATGCTGCAGAGACTGCTCGAGTATCAGCTAAAGGGGCTGACCTGCATTCTAAACTCTCCAGGTCCCAATTCAATCTGACATCCTTTAGATGTGTCTGAAAAGAGCCAGCAAGCGACTCACAACACACAAACGCAACACGACAACCAACAGAGGTCCTAAGTCCAGATAGATCAGGATGTTCTGGCAAAACAAGGTGGAGCTAGACGTTACCAAGCTTTTAGTCTTAAAGTTGCTGCCGATCCGTGTGCGTGTGTGCTCTTATTTTTCTACCCTACTGAGGACCAGTTTTGAGATATTTACTATCTTTCTGGGGACCGATGGTTCTTGTGGGGACCAAAGCCCGGTCCTCATATGGGGGACCCCCCTTTTTAGGGTTAGGGGTCAGCTTTAGAGGCATGGTGTGAGCTGAGTTTTAGTTAGTCTTAGGGTTAGTTATAGATCAGTAATGGTTACGTTTAGGAAAAGGGTTTGGGTTAGGCATAAATCTGCTTACTAAAATCAATGGAAGTCAATGGATGGGCCCCATAAGGATAAGGAGCTTTTGACAAAACAAGAGGCGACATCAGGGACAGTTTAAACTGAAAAAGGCTGGATGAGACCCCAACTATTAGGGGGCTCACCGTGAAGTATAAGACTTCAATCATAGATTTGAGAAATGGGTAAATTCTTCTTCAGTGAGGTCGTGGTGGTTCATCATCATGATGGTAGTTTATTGGAGCTCTGCCATGTTCAGCCATGTTCTGATAGGTCATTAGGAGAGTAGGCGGGTCCTAATCTAGGGTGAAGGAGCCTAATCCAGACTGAGACCTTAACAAAAAAAGTTAGATTTGTCTTAGATGCTTGAGATAAATGTATTGTGAGTCCGGAGTTTTCAGTGTTCCTGACCTTTAAATGATCCCCCTCCCACTCACCCCCCCCCCCCCCCCCCCCCCCCCCCCCCCCCCCACCCCCAGTGTCAGCTGCAAATGTGATTTTAGGGAAGCCTGGCTTCTATTACCTTTACCTCCTCTCAGCAAGGCTGCTACTCATTTCACTGGGGATCTCCAACCTGCTCATCCAGGCTCACGGCTGCATACACACTAGATGACCTCCACTCTTCAACACTTTCTATCACCAGGGGGGATATTACCATATTAATGCTGCACTCCACTCCAGGGGAAAATGAATGTTACAAAAAAAAATCAGCATCCTTCTCAAACCTTATTCCACTTTCGCTGCAGCCCACGCCGTCATCCCTCTATTTATTCCCTTTCTCTCCTGCCCTCTCACATCTGCCATCTTTCCTTGTAATTTTACCACCCTGTTATTCCCTCACACACAGTCTGGTTTGAAGTGTGTGAGATGTTGGCAGGTTTTACTCTCCCTTGAATTAAAAAGGCCATCTGGTGAAAAGGAAATGGAGATGACTAGATGGAAAGGCATTGTTATCCTTTGAAGTGAACACACGGACTGAATCCTGGGTGGGATATTGCATTTAAAGTGTAAATATTGCTCTTAGCGTCTGTCATTTTTGTGCACACACAAACACACAAACACACACACACACACAGAATTTGGGGATTCCTTTGCAAGAAAACTTAAGTACTTAAAGTATTTCTAAAAACATGAAAGAAGTTCAAATCTTTTTATCTCCTTGAAGTCGTGATACTTCTAAAGATGTCAAACTTTTCCTGTGAGTGCGAACCATTTTAAAGGTACATGCACATATTAACAGTTTCAGTCTGAAGTATCTTTGAAGAAATTCCAGCTCATTCCTGCTTATTCTGTTACACAGACAGAATATTCAGACATGCCTCCCGATCTGGGTCTGCCTTCTTTTATTAAAGCAGAGTAGTGGACAAAAACAGAGAAATGGAGTCTGCTGGAGTGACTAGAAAACCTCCAGTGGGAATACCAGAGAATGACAATGCTTTAGCCAGAATTCCTTTTGTCACCATTCTCTCTGGAGACCATGGGCTTAAGTGCTATTGCCAGTGCTGTTGCCAATATGTTTCTTTTTGTTTTTCTCCCCATTTTTTTTTCACAGTTGAATTCTATTAAAACATTTGCTCATATTGGGAGTTTTAGGATCTCTGTGGCTCTGATTCACATGCTGCAGAGCCGCATTACAGCCAGAAGACATGAAAAGCTTGTTGTTTTACACCATCAGCTGCAGTTCTTGTGGATGTGGCTGATTTTGTTCTCAGATGAAGTAGGTGTGACTTCACTCTGCTGGTCTAGAGGAGTTTCACTTGTTGACTTGCTGTCAAGGGATCGAAAAGAAAGTCTGAAAACTCGCGGTTATTTTCGACAGAATCAAGTTTAGTTAACTGATCGTTCCTAATTGAAACCTTAAACATTTCTTCAATGATAATTCTTTTTCAAAGATGCATGAAACACATGACGAGTGATAATAAAAAAGTGCTACTAGACATGCTGATGATTTATAACAGATGGTTTTATTTTACAAAATATTCTTTAATCTGGGGTTTCCTGCTCTTAAAAACAAACCCCCAAAAAAAGGAAACACTTTGGTCTGTTCGAGGTGGTCATTTCACAATGCAGGGCTCCCAGTTCTCCCACAAGACCGAGCACCATGCATGATCAGGCTGGCCCACTTGTCCTGCTCCGTCTTTCACTTTCTTTTCATCCTCTCCATCTCCTGGCATGTTTCCATGGAAACAACGGTAGAAGAGAGAGATGGGGGGTATGTGTGAAATGAGAGAGTAAGAGACAGAGAAATCCCAAAGAATGTGTTCTGCAGTCTGACTCCTGCTGAGAGCTTTGTGTTGTTTTAATAGGTGAGTCGCTATTTTGAAAGAGAGAGAAAGAAATATGGGTGTTAATATCTCTCTGCTCTGTTTTCATAATCTCTCATCAGTACAGCTAATTACTGCTTGTCAGCTTTCTTTACTTGTGGAGATAAAGGATGTGGGACAGGTCCTTCCAGCTCAATAATTTACTTAGATAAACTTCTTTAACACTAATCACTCGACTTAATTAATCCTCTGGGATTCATGGAGACCCACACCAGGGACTACAAGCATAAAACTCTGCAGATAAACAACAAAAACTGTTTATGTGTTCTATACGCATTTATTTCTTGGCAGTCCAAACTCATTAAATATCATTCTACAGACCGGATCATCACCAGGACAGCCGTCTTAATGCACAACTGTCACGTAGAGCTGAGGGCATTTAAAAATGTTTTCATCTCACATCTTTCTGTATCTGCGCCTACTGAGACAGATTTCACATCAAAGTTAAAGACTAATCGATAAAAAAAGAGAAAAATGTTAAAGATTTGCTCAGAAATGGGCACGCATGACTGAAAATATTTTAATGAAATAATGAAAGCAGTGAGAAACCTTAGTTAATATAAAACGGTGTAAATCAATGTTGTTTTCCTCCTTGTCTCAGTTTCAGTTCAGATCAAACGTAATTTTTAGTTTAGTTTTTCTTACAGTTTTTTTTTTATGATTTTATCTCAGGTGAAATGAACTGGAATGAATCGGCTTTAACCGGAACCTCCAAATAAAAAACTAATCAAACAGAAATATAAGAATGACGGGGTTGAGTTATAAAAAAATACTTTGTGCTATCATCAGGAATCATTTCTAATATTGCTGATAACTAGAGTCATTTGTTTCTAAATGTAGAAATTACTGAAAAATGTTACGGTCTGTCTTTTCTGTTTGTGATAAGATCTTAATACATCAGTCATAAATCCTGCACAGGATGTGATGTCACTAAATGAATCCTGGTTAACACATAAACTTGAACATTTTTAAATAAAAACAAAAGAAAAAAGATCAACTAAACATGAATAAATGTGTTTATGTAATGAAGATAAACTTACATCAATCCAGTCAGCTGGTGAAAAGGAGGGAAACTGTATTTGAATGTTTCCTCAGGCTTTTGCCTAGAATTTGTTTTTGTAGGACAGCGAACAGGAAATGTGATTTGACAAAATGTTCCTCGGGGATACGGCTGCTTTTCACATGTGATTATAAAAGAGCTGCGCAATCACCTACCTCAGATAAAAAGAAGCAAACGAGGTCACACAGCCAAGAAAACAGAGTGAGAAGAGAAGAAGTCTGAAAATATAACGTATTCTAAACAAGAAGAGATTCCCATTGATCACAAAACAATTTGGTGTTTTCTTCTGTGAATTCTGCATTAAAGATCAGAAATTACATGCTGATTTATTCAAGATCAGTTACTAGATCCAAGAGACGATCTCAGACACAACATCTACATTACACACACATTTAACAAGGTGAATGTTCTTAAGTTGAGCTGTGGCTCATCAAGTGGTAGTTACCAGGTAAACAGTCTTTTTTTTTTCTTACAATAGCTCTCATCAAAAGATGAACAAATATACAAATATTTATTCATTGTGCAGATGATGCTCCTCTGAATGAGCCTGTCTCTGGCAGACACAGTGTCTGGAAAACAAAGGGATCATTGTGCTTCAACTCCAAAGCTGTGACTGAATCTCTCTCTGTTTGATCTGCAGGCTGTAATCTACAAACACTCAGAAGAAAAGAGGAATGAAGAGCATGGAGATAATGCTGTATGTGGCCTCAGTCAGAATAAAGACACTGGTGCTCTGAGGTTTACTGGTGCTGCTTCTTTGTTTCTGTGCCACCGTGATCAGAACTGAACGGGATCCTAAGGTGGGGACGGTGTCCTTGTTTTCTTGTTTTTTTTTTTTATTTGTTTGATTTTTAGTTGGTTGTTGTTGACTGGGGATGTCACAGGGGAAATCCCCCATGTTGGGGTTACGCCCCGTGCCCCGACCCCTCTGGTTGTCACACCTCGGCCTGCTATGCTTGAGTGTGTCCCTGTTCGCTCAGGCTCCCCAGGGTTTGCCTGCGGTGCCCTATAACACGGATTCCAAGAGAGAGATCACTCTGGAGGGAGATTTGATGATTGGCGGCTTGTTTCCCGTGCATCAAAAGGGTGAGGGGCTAGAAGACTGTGGGAAGATCAATTCACAGAGAGGGATCCAGAGACTGGAGGCCATGCTACTGGCGTTAGATGAAATCAACAAGGATGAGCGGATTCTTCCTGGGATCAGACTGGGATCCCACATACTGGACACCTGCTCTAAGGACACCTACGCTCTGGAGCAGTCTCTGGAGTTTGTCAGAGCCTCCCTCACCAAAGTGGATGACAGTGAGTACACGTGCCCTGATGGTTCCTACGCCATTCATGATGAAGTCCCTCTGGCCATCTCTGGGGTCATAGGAGGCTCTTACAGCGATGTCTCCATTCAGGTAAATGCAATGTGGGTTCACCACCTCCACCCTACACAGAACTTCAAATGTTCCTGTTAAAAATAAGCTTGTATTGACTTGCTACATTCATTGCATCAGCTGGCAAAGCGTGCAGCTACTGTGAGAGCCAGACAGAAAAGCACTCGAGCAACAAGAGTGAGAGTGATGCACGCTCATTTAACTGTCCACTTAGACTTAAACACCACATGCAATTACCCTTTGTGAGATCTTAACATTGGGACTTAATGAGTATCAGTTCCACAAGTGGATTTGTTTACCTGAAGGCACAAATGCTTGGATGATCTAATTTAGAGGATCTTTTTCTCCTTCCCTGTAATTCACACTTTAGCAGTGGTCCTGTCAGAGGCAGACAAGCTACAGATGTTGTGCTCAGGACAGGCTGACAGGATGTCTACCGACAGCATGATTACTCTCAGCAGCAGAGCCCCTTTTGGCTCACTTGAGCTCATCCAAGGAAATCTCTGCTAATTGGGTCTCCGCATCTTCAGCTGTAATATAACTGCCACATCAATGTAATTCCAAGCCATTGCAGGGAAGAGACACTGCGTCCCTTTGGAAATGAGATTTGTAAATATCCACAAATGCTCACGCTCTAAATCATTAACGCTAAGTCATCATCCTGACTCAGCCAGCCAGAGGACAACGTCTCTCTCACTCAGTTCAAAAGTATGGTTCAGCTCACTTCAGACATGCAGGCTCACGTTCCAGATACATGCTTATTAAAAGAAAGAAACACACGACTGTCTTTCTAGAATTATAATTGGATTCATATCACTATAGATTCAGCAGTAACTCAGCCAGTGGCGTTTTTCTTTTCCCAGTGAGTACTTTAGGTTCTGCAGGCTGGCGGTGGCATGCTTGTTAACATCTTAGTCATGACAAACAGAAAACAGCTGATAGATTTGAGACCTGTAACTGTAACTACATTATTCATGTGTATTATATAAAACTCCACATCCCAAGAAAGTTGGATTTCATTGCAGTGTTAATTTTGGCAAGAAATTTTAATTTAGTTTTAGTCATAGTCTTTTGACTAAAATTCTCTTCAATTTTAGCCACTAAACTAGTTTTAAATGTAGTCTAATTTAGTCGACGAAAATATGTGGCAGTTTTAGTCGACTAAAATCAATTGTAGATTTAGTCGACTAAAATAAGTTTATTTTCTGAAGTATTATGTTTCATTGTAAAATTTAAATACAAACAGAATACAATGATTTGCAGTGTTTATAAACTGAAATTGAATTTGATGGAGCAAAGGGGAGCATAAAACTCAAAATTGACCCAATTCCAAAACAACTGGAGGAAAATATCCATCCATCCATTTTCTATACCTGCTTCTTCCTTTTCAGGGTCACAGGGGGCTGGTGCTGATATCCGGCAGTCTTTGGGCGATAGGTGGGGGACACCCTGGACAGGTGGAGGAAAACATGACAACTAATTATGTTAATTGGGTAACAGCTCACTAGCATGAATTTAAAAGGAGCCTTTTAGAGAGGCAGAGCTTCTCGGATGTAAAGATGGGCAGAAATTCATCAATATGTGACAGGATATCGAAGTCTATGACAACAGGTGCATATTTTTACAAGTTAATTTTTTTATGTTTTGCCTTCTCAGTGTGTAGCTCATCAGTTATGTTGTGCAGATGTAAGGGGTAGATCAAAATGTCAAAGGTTTTGGATCAGACTCATGTTATAGCTTGAAATTGCTTCAGACAACTACATCGTTTTTTGAAGCCAATTTCAGTAATGTGAAATTATTCAAATTTTTAAACGCTTTCACCCAAAATATTTTAAGTAATCCCTACCAGAACCCTGCAAACACCACGGTTTACTGTAAATTTGACAAAACAGAAAGCCAAACGTGAAGTACAGTCATTAGCGTCTCAGAGTGCTCCAAGGAAAATGATGTAAGAAGAAGATTCAGAGCTCCACTAACAGGATTCCTCGAGAAAAAGACAGTTTGGAAATAAAGAATTTGATAAATGAGGTGTAATTTTAGCAAAACCCTGCATGCGGGGCTCCTTAGAGAATGCCCTTGTCTTGTGGTAATTTATGGATGTGCTATTATGAGCCTGAGGTCTGTCCTAGCTTCTTCTTCATCAGTAGGAGTAAACCACAGGACACAATCCTCTTTCTCACAATGAATAACGCTCTGTGTTAAAAATGAAAGTTCAGTGTGTGCATGCTTTCGCTCTTTATTTTGAACCCTGTTGGTGAGCATTTAATCATGGCTGTAAATATGCTCACACTATCATTTCTTACCCTCTTGCTAACATTTTTAGCATAAGCCATGACCATGATCATTTTTCCATACCCCTAATGTTTTAAAGATTTGCTGTGTAAGTTGTGCCCTTTAAAAAACAGTGAGGTGTATCTATTTTGACATATTATTGCCCTGTTGCTAATATTCTTACACAAAGATATGCATTTAGGGCAGGGAATATGTGGCATTTCTGGGCTGCCGCCGGATACCATTCTCCACATAATCTTTCTGTCCTTTGTAACTGCCTGGTTTGTGCATAATCTATAGTCTTTCAGACCTTTAGGGTAAGCCAGCTCAGCTGTGAGAAAGGTTACAAAGTCTGCCCCTCAGTGACAACAGCAGGTGGTTAATACAGATGTGTATATTTCAACCCGGAGGCTAAGGCAGTTACAGGACTCGTAACGATATTAGCTTAAAAGCTCTTATTGCCCCGGCGACATGGTGGAACACGGTGAACTGACAGGTGGCAGGAACGCTCAGTGCTGTCTAAATCTGTCACAATGAAGGAGTGTGTTGCTGTGCTGCTGGTGTTGTGGTGTGACAATATGAGGGTGGATCTGGCTGAAGGCCTGGCCGTGCTGGCGTTACATGGCCACAGATTGAGTTAAGTGTGAAGGCGAAGTTCTGTGATGCTCTCGCAGGCTACGGCCCCCATCTTCCCCATCTGTGCTTGCAGCCGGGCTGTCTGGTGGCTTGGCAGAGGCGTGCATGCACAACGGAGGATGTCGAGCAATCGCACAAGATTTCGTGTTTCACAGAAACACGGAGACAGTGACGGACAGACAGAATCAAGGAAGAGGGAGTCAGATGGCATCATATGGCATCAAAGTATTTGACAACTGAAGACTGGATCCTTACCAGCCAGAGGGAAGTCTGTGATGTCATCTGGGAGGTCTGAATGCACTTGTAGAAAATCTTAATGTGATTTAAGTATCTAGCCTTGAACATTTTCCCCCGCGGTTCATTTGAACAGTGGGACATCAGAGGAAAGTGAGTAATGACCTTGTGATGACATGCTCATTACATTCAGCTTCCTCATTCATGTGTGAAAACCTGGAGCACCAACGAGACACTTTCATGCACTGGACACTCAGTTGTTGGACTGTATATTCTAAGCAAAAAAAAACAAAACAAACAAAAAAATGAAATTCAACAAAAACTTGTCAGTAAACACTAACAGAATAAACTAAAGCTGCTTCTTTAGCATTAGCTGTCTTACTCTCCTAAATCAGAACTATAGTTTATCCTTCAATTACTGCACAAAAAAACATGTAGCCTCAGGTTTGAGTTTTGATTAAAACATGGACTGGACTCCACTTTTGTTACACTGACACCCGACGGAGCTGCTAAATATGGCTCACTGGGTTGAGAGGATCCCCTGGCAAAATATCCTAATCACCAGGGCGTGCAGGAAGAACAACACCTCTGGAATGTCAAACACTCAAACGCTCAAAAACAACTATTCTCAGGCATGAAATTCATGCAGGAAATCTCTGGACACAATCAGCAAACAGTGAAGACTGAATCCACTGAGTTCTTGAGCATCACATAAAAATCAGTAGTATAAGATAAAAGCTGTTTATGTGCAAAAGCATTGAGTTAAATAATTCGAATGCTTGTGCAAAACAGCTGAGATGTGGTCACTGTATTTGATCAGGAATCTAGGGGGAGATATAAACCCCAAAATGAAAAATCTGCCTGACAACTGAAAGAACATGCAGAATAATAACCCATGTTTATGAGAATCTCATCTGCCACTAACAGTCCTATTTATATAACAGTCTTCAATACAGGTACAACGTCAATCTGTGGTGCATGAGTCATACAAAGGATTTAAACATAGAAACACACATGACAGAATTCCAGGCTACAAGGAATAATAGTGATGAATGGTCTCAGTAAAGTCATGCTGTGAAAATGAATTATTCAGAGATAAAAGCGAATAACATTGTTTGAAATTGTAAATAATTGACAATGATTAGATTATTCAGTAGCATGATAGAATCCAATATATGAGCAGTTGAAATACATGTCAGGTCTGCGAGATAAAAGTCACTGAACACATTCTGATCATTAGAGAGTCACAAAGTTTTGTCTCATCTAAACTAGATCAACTAAATTATCTGCATTTGATGTTCATGTGACCGATAAAAATAGGAGAGAGAAATGTACGCTGACGAAAAGCAGAGTTCAAGTAAATCTGATGAAAAAGTTCAATTAGAGTTAATGACACTGTTAGTGAATGATGAGTAACAAATTGCACGACTTGTAGCCTGAATGTTAGTGGGACCCCGAGGCTTGAAAGATCACTTCAGCATGAAGTAGATTCATATTATCCGGCAGGATTAACAGACAGGAAAAGTCTTTTCTTACAGTTTGTAACAGCATCGCAGTCTTTTGATCCATGTTAGAATTTAACAGGATTAATTTATTTTTTGTTTGTTTTATTGTTTTTGCTTGAAGTTATGTTTTTATGTGTGTGTGTATTTCTTTTTGCTCTCCCTTTACACCAAGTTCTGGTTTATCCTAAAGTGGCTTAGCGAGAACTCATCCCTCTGTCCTTAATGACTAATGACCTGCTGCCCTAACATACTACATCAGGAAAGTCTTGGAGAGACTCATGTTGGTCCACCTAAATAAGCAAACAAGCACCTTTCAAGACCCACAGCAGTTTGCTTATCACCGTGGGGTTGGAGTGGAAGACGCCATCATACACCTCCTTCAACAAACCCACTGTCATCTGGACAAAGCAGGCAGCGCTGTCAAGATCATATTTTTTTATTTCTACAGTTCAGCTGCTTTACTGTGTCAAAACTCCAGAAGCCACAAGTGGAGGCCTCCAGAATCACCTGGATTAAGGACTTCCTGACAAACAAATCTCTTCCTTGTTGAGTCTTGTGTTCAGATTTCCCTCTGAATCTACTCACTGAAACAAAAAGTTCAGCTTTCCAATCGTTTGACTGATCAGCCATATAATCAATCATCATCCCTGTTTGTACTGGATGTGCCTGCATGTCCACTTCTATGCATATGCCTGATGTTTCACAGTGCTGCACTGGGCTGTACATGTGTGATACTGAGTGGAGTTAAGGACTGCTGCTGTGGGAATACAGTGTTATTGCTGCAGAAGAACACTGAGACAGTCTTTTGGGGAGAACAGATGGGCTTTTAATGGAGAAAAAAAAAATCACAACATTTCCACAATACATTCCCTGGAAAAGGCCAATCTGAAAGCGACCACTTTATTACTATTATTTCTATTTATTTTGAGGCTTCTGTGCATCTTTACCTTTGTTTTTTCTTAATTATGTTTCTTTTATTTTTATAATGGTGCAAATATAAAAAGTGTCAAATAAATGTAGTTAATAAAATGTGCTTAATATACTGTAAGTTGGATGCCTACGGTATAATAACTTTGCAGTGCTGCATTTCTGACCCTCATCCTGGATCTGCCTTAGTTAAAATAAATATTAAAACGGGCACAAAGCAAAGAAACAATTAGAAACTAGTTCTGTTAAATAATTCAAAGTAAATAATCCTGATACTATTAGTGGGTTAAAAAGGACGCTCTATTTAAAAATATATAAAATTAACAGCAAACCTCTATCAGTTGATATTTCATGCATAACCAAATTTATCTAATATTCTAATTGTATAATAACAGAGATAAAGAGGTTTGTTTTTATGTTGCTCTGTAAATAATGAGGCTTCGGAGATTTGAAGAAAGTTAAGATTTGTGCTTGTTCCAAACTCATAACTTTAATCTGAAGGTCACAACATCAGGTGCAATTACTAAAGAGCAAATTTCCTGCAAGCACCATCTAAATGCGCAGCACATCTTTACCTTTTTTGGCTCTCTCTTTTTTTGATGTCATATGGTTTATTCCTCAAGCTTTTTCCATCTTCTCTAATCTCATCTCATACTCCTTTGAACTAATCAAAGCAGAGATTATTTACAAAAAAAACCCCATTTGTGCTGCACTGGCCAGTTAGCTGATATGTTCCTGGGTAAAGATATATTGTGACATTTGGCAAAATAATTTTATCTATCAAGTGGACACGGGTTATTTAAGTGGATTCCATTTCCATGTCCTCTAGTTCTGTTTGCTTATATCAGCCAGTGGTATGTGGACTCAAGCTCCAACATGTCCCTGATAGACTCTGACAGGTTGGAGAGCTTTGGCCTTTCACATAAACCTTGTAAATATGTATCTAAGGATTTTCAATAAGCCTGTTGTATCAGTGTCATGTCTGTCACTTTGCTTTACAACCTTTCATAAGCTGTGTGCTCTGTAAGTGGATTAGAGCTCGATTTAATAAAATGCAGAGAAATTACTCATTTATTTTGGCAACCACTGAGAAATTTCTGCAGAATGGATGAATGGATGGCTTCCTAATTCATTACTGCTGGTATTGAATATAACTAGAAGAACACAAGAATTCTTTTGAAGGTTTGAGATAATTTATTCTATTTAATGTCAGTTTGTGGGATAGAAATAGTCTGGTTCAATTAAATAGAAGTTGATCTCTTATAAAAACACAATAAATGGATTTATATAATCAGTATGCATTTTTATTATTTTTTAAATAAAACAAATATTAAAAAAGCCATTTTCTGTAACTCTCATTGCCATGTTCAGCATCTCGGTAACACATGGCAGGACTATTTTTCTTTTTCATCCGCATGAAGTTCCCCTTCACCCAAGATGATGACCCCATATTTGAATATGATTATTATAGGGTATCTATTACACTGCAACCTCTGCACTGAAGTTTTACACTGTTGTCAACCTGTCAGTCACATATAACAGGGAGCCTACTGTGTTCTGAAAACAGGCTAGCAACTAGCTCATCTTTTTAAATTGTAAAAGGATCATAAAATCTGACACATATCTGTAACTACATGTCTGACAACAGACAACACACCTACCTCCAAAACCAAATCAATAAACCATCTCCACAGGTTAGAGGGATTAATTCCAGTTACTACCACACTGACTACCTACAAATAGTCTGGATACAGACAGATACTGTACGTAAAGCAAACTTACAGTTTGAAGAAAAGGATGCATTTTCCACAGCAGGATGTGAAAAGACACAATTCTCAACTGCCTACAGACATAATCAGCATAAACTAAATATAACTTGACAGTCCTTCTCAAAAAATATAGAAATTTATATCCTCTGAGACTCCACAACACTGCATCACTATATAGAGCACAAAAATACCTTTCTGCTCTATATAGCACTCCATATAGTACTCTGTATAGTACTCCCTACATTCACACTGCAGTCTAGCAAAACTAAAGTTTCTGTTGACTAAAGTCTCAAACCATAAATTGCTCTTAATAAACCTCTGATGAACTTGATGAACCTGGGTAGTGTTCCTCATGTCAAGTCCTCCAGCGCTGCTGTCCTGCTTAAGATGCTTTTCTGCTTCAGCACACCTGATTTCAGGTGATGGCTGATTAACAGGTTCTGCTGGACTACAATCACCTGAATCAGGTGGGTTCAAGCAGTAAAACATCTAAACCATGCAGGTCAGTGGTTTTCACAAACTGGTATTGTGAAACACTGCTCTGCTTCTCGTGATCAACTGCACATACCCCTGAGAACCACCAAAACACTTCCAGTCTCTTCTGTTCCACTTATTCTTCACAGTAACTATCAAATCACAGAATAAAACTTAAACTGTGGTTCTTGATCTGTGTATGCCTCCCAAAATAAATCCTCTAATCAGCTGCGAAAACAGGTTTAATCAAAGTTAGATGTTTCTTGTTTAATGTTTTTTTCACTGGGCTTCAACAAACTGTGAATTCAGGTCGCAAAACTTTCATGGGGATTTTCACTGTCCTGATAGGGGTCTCAGGAACTTGACAAAACACATTTTCTCTTAAAATTGTCTCAGTGTTCTTGCAGACATTGTGAAATCATCTGGAATCCTTCTCAGTTGGGTTTCTATGAGTCAGGAAATGTGAATATGAGACAACTTTGGGAGGGAAGCAAAAAAACAAACAACAAACATAATCTGGCATTCAGACTGTAACAAAATTGCTAATAAAGGGGGATGAATTCCAAACAAATAAAGACTTAATTAACACATAAAACTTGCATCAAATTGAAATGAATTTAATTGCAGTTTTTACACAAAACAAGTATCAGTTCAACGAGAGTCCAAGAGAAAAATGTACCATTTTTCTCACAGTTTTATGATGTTGCCAACAGTCTCAGCCCAGTGATGTAGTTGCCACATATAAAGCCAGTATATTTTTATTTCACTTAAATCAACAAAACAAGTTGTGAAGTGTTTGTAAACATCATGACTGATATTCCAATATATAGTGTGATCTGGATGTTTTTAAACATAGTTTAGATTTTTATCAGAATTCCCTGAGATATAAGAAAAATATAAAAGTACAATATTGTTGAATATAACAACATTGGTTTCATTTCCCACACTGGTCTCTTTTTTTTCTTCTTTAAACTTAATTCTTTCTCTGTGCTTTAACATCTTGGCCACGATCTCCTAAATCCAACGTGGGCATCTGGGGCCGTGGGAGTTCAACCAACTCGTCAGCTATATTATTAGTATGCAGCATGGCACATAGAATACAGTGGCCTACTGTGTACTGAAGTCCAAGCAGTTGTGCGTGATATTGATCTTGCATCAATATTGCAATACATTCTCAGTATCGGTGTGTGCAGCCTTAATTTATATGCCATCAGTATTTGAAATTGAAAAGATCTTTTTTTTTTCTTTCTAAATGTGCAGAATTACTCTCACACCTAAGTAACATGCTTATGAGTCTGTGTTTGTGTCTTTATTTTTTGGTCACAAATAACTCAGTGTTCAGATACAAATCTGAGTTTATGGAGTATGTGTTCTTAATGTCCCGGATTCAAATCCCAAGAGAAACTATTGTACCTTCCCTACAGCTTCACGTTCAGTCACTGTGGTTAAAACAAAGAGAAGAGAGAAGGTTTCCTATCTCCTTAAAGTAAATCTAATTACTTTAACTATATGACTAGTTGCAAATTTACTGAAAGCTTTACATGCAAAACAAAGCGCTGAATTCTGAGCATCCCTGAAAAGTAGGTGTTTTACAAAAATATGCTTCTGATTCACAAAGATAAAAAGATAAAAACCACTCTGTCCACATTATTTATCAAACAACACATCACGTTCAAAGAGATATTAATTTGCAATTATGAAATGGAAAATATTCATTAGGCATTATGAGAATGGGAATTGCTTTTGCAGCTTTTCCACAAGGAATTACTGTAAGTAATCAGAATATGAATTAAGTAATTAGAGGCAATATCTCTTGCCACATTTGATTATACTTTTGTTTCTTCCTGTAAGAGAGCAAGCTCACTTGTCAGCAGTCATTTTTCTATATGCTGTGGAAAACTGTCAAAGCAATTTATAGAGAGACATGCAAAATTGATTATTATCCTGACCAGGAATGTTCAGAGGAAACAACCTTGAACTCATTTGAAATCATAATCAGTTATGTTTTTCATGAATCTGGACTTTTATTTTGGTTTTAATCTGTTACACTGTAAAAAAGTTTACATTACATTTACTGTTAAAAAGGTAAAATAGTCAATGTCATTAGTCTCTCTCACATTGCTGTTGCATCATATCAGACTAAATAAACAAACTTTATAGTTAATAAAGTAATTGAAGTTAACTAAATAAATCTTTATCACTCAGTATTAACACTATTGTTAAAACTATTGAAAGGTATGTTGTTGCTGATGATGTCCATATTAAGATTAATTCATGTTTTATTTTGGAATCATTTTTGCTGGAAACTTCTTCCCTGATTCTAATCATACAAACACTGCACACAAAACTCTGGATGAAACGATACTGCAGCACAAGTTAGACTTTTTTTTAGATGTACGTGATACACAGCTCGTGTCGATACTTCTGTCTGGAAACTGAAAAAATCTATTGTTTGATTGGCTGCTAAAAAAACTCCTGACCAGTGACTTTTTATTGTGCAGGAGCATCAAAACTCAATGTGAAAACATCTTTAGAGTTATTTGAATGAATCTAGTCTAAGGTCATTCTCATATGCTTGTTTAACGTTCATCTCTTTGTGATTCAAGAAAATAACAAAATTACTTTTTTGCTCTGTTTTTCTGTAAAAGTTGTTTTGAAACAAAAAGGGGATTTTGTTTGTATCACGTGTCATTTGAACCTTCTGTTCATCAGGATTGTCACAAGATGATTTACCACATTTTATTATATGATTTCAGATTGCTTTGCTCTGAATAGAATAAATAAAAGCATCATACTTGATGCTGAGTTTTTTTTTTCTTTCAGAAAAACAACTACAAATCAAATTTTGTGGAATATAATATGGTTTTGTTTCATCCAACTTTCTTGGGAACTGAGTAGTTTTCTGTCGTGAATACAACAAAGAATGATTAGACATAATATAAATTGGACAGTGGACCTGTTGCACAGGCTTGATGAAGACACGGCTCCAGGTGGCAAACACGGAAGAACGTGAAAGAGTCAGGTTAATAACTAGACCTGGATTCATCCATCCTTTTTCTATACAGCAGGACCCTGCTGTGGCTCATGTGGAGCTGGTGTCTATCTTTAGTGGTCACTGGATGTGAGACATGGTTCACCCTGGACAAGACACAAGTCCATCCCAGACAGGACCACATGGAGACAAACCACCATTCACTCACATTCACACTGATCCAGCATGTGTTTGGTCTGTGGAAAAGGACTCAGAGCACATGAATAAGAGAGAATACAGATGGATTAGATCATCTATGGATTTTGTTTTACTAATAAATGACCAAGAAAGCAGGACATGTAGTTTCAAGACATTCTAAGAATTTTCTTAAAATATATTCTTTGCAGGAGGGTACACATTATTTAAAAAAGTGGCACTTAAATTGTAACTTTTTCCAGTTCTAAAGTGAAACTGTTCTAAACTTAATGCAGCTTTTACCTTTAAAAACTCTAAATGGATGTAATATTCATATGGGATTTTCCTCCCTAACTTTCTGAAAAATGACTCATTGACATTCAAGACGTGGTGCTCTCTGTGCGCTCGCCTGAGAGTCAACTTTAAGTCAACTGTAGGTTGGTGTTTCTTTGAATTAAGAGACTGGCTCCCCTTAGGCACCCACAAAAGTGCCTGAAGCAAAAACTAGTCAGTAGCTTCTTCGCCTTGCAAGCAGTGTCACAACACCGACAAAAACTATTACAGAGAAAAAGCAAAGTTTCAGGATTCTTTGATACTTTCAATCCTTTTCAATCCATGTACTCTGCCCTCAACATCCTCTTACTTTATATCTCTTCTGGCTCATGTCTCTTCAAGGCACAGGATGAATTTCAGGAAAAAAAATGTTTCATTTTATGGTACAGTAAACTCAATTTATTGTAAGCAGCATCTGATTAATTAAAACATTACTCATCATAAAGTATTAGGTAAACAGGCAATCCCCAAAAGCTGTTTGAAGCAGGAGCTCACTGTTAAGTCAGCAGGGGGTTTGAAGTTGCAAAGGAGTCGGCAGGGATCCAGTGGAGAAACGAGAGGCCGAATGGGGTGAGACTAATTGTCTCAGCAGGGGAAAAACAAGTAGTCAAGCCAGTTTCATTAATTTAGGTAAAGAAACAATTGTAACATTTGGTATTTTCCGTGTAACTTTAATAAACAATAACAGCAGAGAAGATTATCTCTATGATTGTTTTTTTCTAACTTTGCAGACGAATTTAAAAAACAATGACTTATCATGCTGCTGTGTTTCCTTTATTTCAGGTGGCAAACCTTTTACGACTTTTCCAAATCCCTCAGATCAGCTACGCTTCTACGAGTGCCAAACTGAGTGACAAGACTCGATATGACTACTTTGCCCGTACAGTGCCCCCTGACTTCTACCAGGCTAAGGCCATGGCAGAGATCCTGCGATACTTCAACTGGACGTATGTTTCAACCGTGGCTTCAGAAGGTGATTACGGTGAAACTGGTATTGATGCCTTTCAGCAGGAGGCTCGTGCTCGTCAGATTTGCATTGCCACGTCAGCCAAGGTCAGCCGTTCAATGAGCCGCTGGAGTTATGAGAATGTGATTCGGTCCCTTCAGCAGAAATCCAATGCCAAGGTGGTCATCCTGTTCACACGCAGTGAAGACGCCCGAGAGCTGCTGGTGGCAGCCAATCGCATGAACGTCACCTTCACCTGGGTGGCCAGTGATGGCTGGGGAGCACAGGAAAGTGTGGTGAGGGGTAGTGAAGCTGTGGCTGATGGGGCTTTCACCATTGAACTTGCTTCCTACCAAATTCCCCATTTTAACGACTACTTCACCTCTCTGCATCCGTACAACAACACCAGGAACCCCTGGTTCAGAGAATTTTGGGAAAACCAGTTCCAGTGCAGCCTCCATGACCTGGGCTGTGGAAAACATTCACTCCGTGAAGTTCCATTTCAACCAGAATCAAAGATCATGTTTGTAATGAATGCTGTTTATGCAATGGCTACTGCCTTACACAACATGAGGCAAGCCTTGTGCCCCAACTCCACCAAGGTGTGTGATGCTCTTAAACCTGGAAACGGACGGAAGTTTTACAGGGACTACATCCTCAAAGTCAAATTTGATGGTGAGCTAAATTAAACATTTTTTTGCTTTTCATTAACACTCTGGATTTTGCCTCTATAATTTGAGTTTAACAAATCATACCTTAATGTAATTACGTTTACGGAAGCATAATCACATCTCGTTTTTCTTATTAAAGACCCACTTACTTCTTGTTTTGCATAAAAGAATTCCAGTTATTGTTACAGATTTATTTTTAAAGTATAAAATTCAATTAAACTTCAATACAGTTTCAATAACTCCTGTGGAAACTTCATCCACAGAACGCCAAATTAAATTACATCTCTTTAGATTAATTGTACCAGTTTATACAATGTTTTATTAATGGACAAATAATTATATAACTTTAAACAATGCTGTTCAGATCCATGTTGTAATGATTTAATCAATATAAATGTAGCGATTTTCACACGCTTATGCTTTGAGAGTGTTTTTTTTATACTAATGTTAATAAAGCTCTTCAGTTTTCAGTAAATGCTACAGATACTCATAACACAAACAGCATTTGTCTGCTCAAAGCTTTACAGCAAATGTATGTAACTGTAACTGCATAAGCTCATCCACACATCTCAAAAGACTCACCAATTCAAATGCTCTCACTTTTGGTTATCCTTCGATTTATGGAAATTCTGACATTTTCACTGATGGAAAATAAAGGGGGGTCCACTGTGCTCTTATCCAGCTGAGCTTTTCTGCTCTTCAGCACTTCTAAAAATGAAAAAATAATAAAAAAAAATTCCCAAAGGATTTTTCTAGCTACAGGTTTAAAAGTGGATTAGAGGTCTTAAATGAGTCAGCTCCGCCACACTGAGAAGAAAAAGGTGGACCAACATGCTTTCTATCTTTAAAGTAAGGTATCATAAATAACTAAATACATAGATCAATTTATAGATAAAATACCATGTGATATCTTTCACATGTGTATTTTACAGTTAGTGAAGAGAGAGTTGATAATAAAATACACCTACTAGGGGACTGATGCTCAAACTATTTATCATACATTACATATTCTATAAAAAAAGTAATTCAGATTCAATAGTAAAGTTTTAGCCTTGATTTGTGATGTTTTTTCATACACTGCTGTTGAACCTCCTTAACAGCTGTTGTAAAACACTTCCTGTCTATCTTTTTCTCCTTTCCTTTCAGCACCTTTTCGACCTCCTGACACAGAAAATGTAGTTCGCTTTGATGCCTTTGGAGACAGTGTTGGCCGCTACAACATTTTTCACTACCACAAAGAGGATGGGCGTTATGTTTACCGCAGTGTTGGCTTCTGGGCTCAAAGCCTAACCCTAAACACCAGCCTGATCCCATGGGCTGGCCAAGTTGTGCCTACGTCCCAGTGTAGTGACCCCTGTAGGAAGAACGAGGTGAAAAGTATGCAGCCTGGAGATGTATGCTGCTGGATTTGTATCCCATGTCAGCCCTACCAGTACCTGCAGGATGAGTTCACCTGTGCTGACTGCAGCTTTGGACAGTGGCCTCTGGCCAATCTTACAGGCTGTTATGACTTGCCTGAGGAGTACATCCGTTGGGAAGATGCCTGGGCCATTGGACCTGTCACTATTTCCTGTCTAGGTATGATGAGCACCTTATTTGTCATCGGCCTTTTTCTTAAACACAATGAGACACCTGTGGTAAAGGCCAGTGGACGTGAGCTTTCCTACATTCTTCTGCTGGGAGTGTTGATGTGTTATTGCATGACATTCATCTACATCGCCAAGCCGTCCACAGCAGTATGTACTCTGCGCCGGTTAGGCTTAGGCACCTCATTTGCGGTATGCTACTCAGCTCTCCTGACCAAGACCAATCGCATTGCTCGGATTTTCAGTGGAGTGAAGGATGGAGCCCAGAGACCTCGGTTTATCAGTCCAGCCTCCCAGGTTGCCATTTGCGGTGCTCTGATCTCCTGTCAGCTGGTAGTGGTGGTGGTCTGGTTGTTGGTAGAGGCTCCAGGGGTGAGAAAAGAAGTGGGCCCAGAGAAAAGAGATGTGGTCACCCTCAAGTGTAACAGCAAGGACTCCAGCATGCTCGTATCTCTTACCTACAACTGCATCCTCATTATCCTCTGCACAGTCTATGCCTTCAAGACTCGCAAATGCCCGGAGAACTTCAATGAGGCCAAGTTCATTGGGTTCACCATGTACACCACCTGCATCATCTGGCTGGCCTTCCAACCTATTTTCTATGTTACTGCCAGTGACTACAGGGTGAGTTAAATTGGGCTGCATGAGCTTTCATGCTGTTCTTTTTCTAAAAGATAACAGTTTTATGTTACATGCCAAATGCCACATGCTGCGATTCTCATTTGTAATAAATTATTTGTTCAGATGGCTTAGGGTTCTAAAAATCTGAGTTGAATACATCATTGCAGATAATGACTTTCTCTGTGCCGGAATGTGTATTTTGTATGCAACAGTGCAGTGCCTGTTCAAGGCCTGTTTGTTGAGTATGTGTTGTGGCTGAATGTGTTACACTGCTGAATGCCAGAGGAGAGCAAAACACAGAATAATTAGCCAAAACATGTGCATGACTCATAATTGCAATTTCTCATGTAACCAAGGACTGTATATAAAGATGGATTATCTGTTTAAGCTTCCATTGTACAAAAGTGACACAGTAATATCTACTATCCTGTTCCTGGGTACTGCCAGGTTGTATTTTTGGAACCAGGGAGCACTTACATGGAGCTTAAAGTCCTACCTGCAGAACTTAGCATAACCATTGTGTCATATAAGTGTCGAATAACTAATAACAACTAAATGTATTAAAGAAAATCAATTGCATGCCACAGCAAGATAACAATTACATGAATTAACAGAAGTCCGCATCTGGAAATAAAAGATATCTGAGGTGTATTTTTATCTACCAAAATGTCTCCTTGGGGGTGAGACTTAAAACTTGTACAACCGCTAAGGGGAGCTTACATTGATTCACTTTCAACTTAGAGTCAGCCATTTTTTCCTACAATCTTTGATCTTAACTAACAGGTGCTAGCTAATTGGCTGATTGACTAACAGACCCATAGTGAACCAACCAATCACAGCAGATGAGTGTCCACATGACTGATCCATTCTTGCACTGGCCTTAATCAAAGTATAGCACAACCTATTAGTATATCTACAAAGTTTGAAGCAAACAGGCTAAAATACAACACTTAAATTTATGATTTGTAAAAACAGAAATATTAGCTTTTTGGTTATATTTTTTTTTATCAAACAAGTTGTACTTTAAAATGTGGTAGGAATGTTCATGGGTAAAGATCCTTATCCATTTTCTTAGTAAGTTAGGATTTTTTAAAGAGACATTCCTTTTAATGGGTTGAGGGTTTAAATTGTGTATTTTACTTTGTAATTATTGCACATAATCTATTGTTTTTACCAAGATTATTGCAGCATAAGTAAAAGATAACATCCCCTTTTTTAAAAAAACATAAATTAAAGTGTTCATGATTTGTTATGCAGTTGGCAAACAAATACTCAAATAGCACTGTAGCTTTGCTATCACAGCTGTATGTATGAGTCATAAAGAACGGGTCACTAAATAGCTTTACATAAACAAGTGTCTGGTGACAGTGGTGGTATGAATTAAGTATATTTAAGAAGTATCTAGAAGTGTCTTTACTTTAAACAGAAACACATTTTGTTTAAGAAAAGAAAAAGACAGACAGATAGATAGATACATTAATGAATACAAAGGCCGTAAGCTGAATTGATAGAAGTGCTTATAAAAGTCTGGCTTAGCTGTGAGAGATTATTCATCTGGGAACTGACCAGCGTGCAATGAAAGAGAAAACAGAGGGAAGAAATGACACAGCTGCCTTTGCAGCAACATGGAAACGGCAGGCAAGAGCATGAGGGATGAAAGAGTACTGAACGTCTCTGGAAGTCCCTGTGCGTAGCTGTGTGGAATGGAGTGTGAAAGACTGGGATGTTGGGTCCCAGCTGTGCTCCCTCCATCCTGGGACTCCAGTGATGCTCAGAGGAATCCTTCCTCCAGCCCCTTTAGGCAACGCAATTCACAGCCTGAATGGACTCATTAGATAGACGCAATGCTCCCCTTTGACCAATGAATAATTAACTGAAGCAACTCAGTTGGCAGAGTGTCTCCAGTTTTTCACAGGCAGTGACATATTACCAGTGTTCTTCTAGTTTTACACCACTTCTTAAAATGTTGTCACAGCCCTGATGCAAATCCTCAGGCTGAATAACAACAATTTGATTTTAGTCAGCCATGACATAGTAAATTGAACAAAATACTATCCACTGAGCCATGAATAATGCCTGTGATTATCATATAAATTATTGAAGGTGTTCTCTGTTTCCAGAGGAAGAAGGGTCTCCTCCGACGTGACAACTGGTTATCTCATATCAGCAGCAAACAAATGGAAAAAAACCCCCTAAAAATGCATCAAATGCATTGAAAGTGAATCTACTGTAAGCGCAAACTAATCATGATATCTATCTGGGTAGACTATAACTAGTTCATTCAGTTGAAAGCAACAGCATATCCATCATGAGAAGAAAAGTAAAGATCAGTAAAGATTTGAGACATGCCAGCTTGGTTAGACTAGTCCTGGTTGGTACATTCACTAACATACTACTTTAACAGATAAACAGCACAAAGCCCAACAAAAAGAAGACTCTCCTCATTTTTCTTTCATTTTCTGGAAGCTGATATAACAGAAAAAAGTTTATTTGTAAAATACAATTATCCCGTTAAAGGTTGATTTAAAAAAGATCTAACAGCGGACTGGAGCAGAAACTCCTGCAGCAGCAGACCTTCCCCCCACATTCACACTCCTTCCACAAATCAGGAGAAATTCGTGAGGACAGGCTGACTTCATGTATGCTGCTCCTCCAAAGAAACATCTTGTGAATTATTAAAACCACTTAACAGGTCCTTTCCTGTGCAGCATACTGTCCAGGGTTTTACTTAAACATATTTAAAAAATTAGCACAAGACTATTTGGTTTTCTCGATTTGAGCGTTGCACGGGTTATTTAACGCATCTGTTATCCTTGTTCAGGATTTTGCTTACAGATATGAAAAGGAATCTCAACAAAGAATCTGTTTATGCAGCGCGTAATGTAGTTCAAAGATGGCATGAGGGGAATCTTAACGATAGAATCATTCATGGTGACCTACAACACCTTTCAATAGTGGGAAATTAAATTAAAGCAGTTTCATATTGGGCTTTTCAAATTACAATCACCACTGTGTTACAAAGAAATAAAATGTATGTCAATAGATAAATTATTATAAACCAGTTTGCAATTTTCTTTGTATGAATGAGAAGAAATATGATGAAATGTGAAATGAGTTGAAAATCTAGTGTAGTTAAACTGTATTAAACATCATTTAAAATACAGACGTATTTTAAAAACAGAGATAAAAAGAATTATGTGATCATTTGGAATTTGATCATGACACATTTCAACACGTTGTTTGTGAAAGCAGGAGACTAAATGCCATCTGCTGACTATTGACCTAAGACGCCTTTAGATATGATGTAAAGCTCGTATATGCAGGACGGAGCAGCTTAAAAAACCTCTACAACTCAGCAATGGCTGCTTTTCTGATAGCATTTGCATTGCAGATCTAATCGTAGACTTGATGAGACGACCATCTGGTGTTTGATAGACGGGTCAAGAACATGTTGTGATTCCTCACCCACATACAGACTCTGTAAACGCGGGTTTAAGGTTAATAGTATGAACATAAGTGTACAACTTTACTGATGGTGAGATATATTTAGTTGTTAATTTGCAGTCTGTGTTGCCATTATGAGTTTAGTAAAAAGATTGTACATTTAGCTGGCTGTCTGGACCAATTATCATAAAGCTAAGTTACAGATGGACTCCTTCATGAGAGTAAATAAAAAAATAAAATAAAAAAACTGGAAATTGTGGAAAAAAAAAAACCTCGAGAGATTTAAAGATTTTTTTTAAAGGTGTAGTTTAGCCCTTGACATGATTTCTGAATCTTTAAATACGATTCAATTTAATCCCAGTCAATTCACTGAACATAGCTTCTGTTCACTTGCTGTTGCAGAACAGTTTGTGCACGGCACAGCACTCGGTGTGCATCTTATTTTAATACCAACATTAACATTCAGGGTGATGACAAACACCTGCTGTGTCTTGTGAGAAAAGAAACGCTCTCGCCACATACCACCCGATACAGAGCTGAATACTCTTATTAAAGAGAGAGAGAAAAAAAACTGGCTGTGAAAGGTTTGGAAATGACAGAGCAGACTGAGTACAAACAGCAGTGTGAGCTGAGTGAGACAAGCAGCATTCAGGGTTAGGCATTTGATTGACAAGCAAATAAACACATTGCTTACTTGTCAAGCCTAAAGTGTCTGTTGATAGCACCCTTCTACCTCCTCTGTTATATATCACTTTTATTATGAATTATGAAAGATGTGTTTATAAATTATATCCTCACTTTCTTAAAAGAAAAATTCCTGGGCAGCAGAAGTGGCCCTCGAGAGTCTGGCAATGCTTGGTAACAGGATTCTCCACACATAACAGCAAAATCTGGCTGTTCAGAAACTTGTACAGAAATCTCTGGCCTGTATGTGGTCACTCAACAATTTAGCAATCCGAAAACATTCATTTATTTATGTGTTTATTAATGCAAGTGGTTGCCTATTAAATGAAAGTTTGGGTTTTTTGACAGTGAATTTTTCATCTCTTTATCTTGATGCAGGTGCAGACCACCACCATGTGCATCTCTGTCAGTCTCAGTGGGTCAGTGGTGCTCGGCTGCCTCTTTGCTCCCAAAATCCACATCATACTGTTCCAGCCACAGAAGAATGTCTGTACGCTCAGAGTGGCCACCACACGCTTCAGCATCAACACCGGCCCTGCCTCCAGTTTTTCACAAGGTACCACCCGATATATAACATGATTCATATTAACTAACAGTCTCTTAAAGCTACAGTTCACATCTTTTGTGGTGGAGCTCTGTGGAAACAACTGTTGTACATCGTTCTTCTTTTGGAGGAAGAGCTAATGGCTAGTCTGAGTGGGAGGATTGAAAATAGATTGAGTCTGTCTCAAATCTAATATCAAAGACTTTATCAGTTCAAACAAATGCAATTTTATAAACATTGACTATATTTTTGATGCCTGCTTTCAATTAGATTTATTGATTATATCTATCAGAAATTACCAGAGGACCTAGTCATCAGTGAGTAACAATTTTGCAGAATAACAATGTAAGGTTGATGAAAACAGCATTTTGATGAACTGGTCCCTCTATGACTTGCTGTTAGCTTGATGTTTCAGTCAGAATGAAACTCTATTTCTCTACACTGAGGTTGTTCTAAGAGCTCTACCACAAGTTATCCATTATTCATGACCTTTTCACAGAACTCTGAACTATTCCTTTAAGAAATGTGATTGGGCTGAAAAATGTGATTCCTCTTGAAAATATTTATTGGGTAATATGAAAGTAAAGTAAACCATGTGTGCAGTGTTTGAAGTAATGTCTTATGTAGAAAAATAAATCAATCATTTCATGTATAGTGATCAATACAGTCAAAAACTATTTAAAATCTGTTTTTTGGTACATAGTTGGATATTTTTGGTGTTTTTGCACATAAACCACCACATTGAACTCTCAGACTGCAACACACTGGCAGTGTGTGTGTATTTTTATCACCAAATACGAACATATTGTCAGTGTCATGTGATATAATACATGCAAATGCATTCTACATGCGTTTACCATCATTTTTCCACCTGAGTGAAGTGAACAGATGAAAAACTTTTGAAGAAGTGTGTTTTTAAAAAGTTGAAAAGCAAATATGTTTAAAATTAGTTTTTTATGACTAAAAATAAATAAAAATACCATGACTCAAACAGAAAAATGAACAGTTTTACATTTAATAGCACATTTTTAAGGGAAAGCAACAAGGCGTTATTGTAACACATCACATACATCAACAGTGATCAATTAAAAGAAAAAGTCAAACTGTTTTTAATCATATTTTGCAGCATCGGCCTCCAACGTTGTTCCAACAGTTTGTAATGGACGGGAGGTGGTGGACTCCACAACATCCTCTTTGTGAAGGATCAGAAGGTTTTTTGTTGTAAACAGTATTATAATCACTAGTCCTTAATAAGGTGTCTCAGATAAAGGAGCGGTCACACAGATGATCATCCTGACTTGTTGTTCTCAGAGTGCTGTGAGTACAATGTCCCAAATACGTTATTTTGTTCTTTGACTCGTAGCATTTTTTTAACGAGACACCAATACAGTCAAATTTAGCCCTCGTTTTTTGAGATTCTACTCGCAACAATTGAGTAAATTATGGTAAATCTGTTCAATGTAATATATACAAGACGTTTTTAATGTAGACTCTTGGTGAACCAGTTTGTGCTTTCTTGTAATTTATGTAAATAAAATGTGTTTTTTATAAATATTAAAATGACTTTGCTTCTGAGTTTGTTTCGCTGCATGTCATTAAGAGACAAATTCCAAAGTGTAACCCAGATGCAAAACTAATGTACGAGTTACTCACTAAGTTTGATGGTGTGAAGTCTTTATAATGTGAGCAAATCAGTCAAGTTTGATTTGAGTAATTCCTGCACACATTGTTAAACATCTACAGTATGTTAAATCTAAAGGGCTGCACGGTGGTGCAGTTGGTAGAGCTGTTGCCTTGCAGTGAGAAAGTCCTGGGTTTGAATCCAGGCTGGGTTATCCCCGTGCATGTGTAGATTTTCTCTGGGGTTTTTTCCCTATGTGTGTGAATGGTTGTTTGTGATAGACTGTCAACCTGTCCAAGGTGTCCCTCGCCTCCCCCCAAAGACCGCTGGATATCGGCACCAGCCCCCTGTGACCCTGAACAGGAAAAAGCAGGTTTGGATGTTAAATCAATGATTTATACCACCAACAGTTCTTCTCTGCGTTGTACACAAATTAAACACTGCTGACTAATAAGAACAGGACTTTGTTAAGAGCACATTAAGCCGTACAATGCCTCTGTAGGCTAGTTACTTAAGTATTTTACTCACTTACTATGTGACATCTGTACTGGCCATTTTTTGGGAGCTTGAACCCACATTGTCTGCCAAGACAACACGTCTAAAATGGAAATAACCAGCACAAATATATGTTGAAGTTACAAAAAAATCCAACAAACCCTTCCAAGTTAAACACACATCACACTGAGGGACTGTGCAGCTGGGACTGTTGCTGTGAAAGAAAAAAAAAAACAGATTCAAACTGTATCTGTGATTTCACACTGCCATCTTGTGTCAACATTTATATCAAGATTTAATCTATATGTGGTCTTCTGTAAACCAGCTGTAAACAGCCTTTGGACCTTTTATGAACAGTTCAGAGCCACAAAAAACGTCACAGTGCTCTGACATAAATAACTGTTTTTTAAAGATACATATGTACTTCTTTAGCTCCATGATTAAATAGTAAGAATAAGATGTAGTTGTGAGCTTTTTTTTAATTTTTCATTTAAGGGAGATTTATAAGAAGTTTAATCTTGGTGCACCGCAGAAATAACAGCTGTCAGTCACCTTGACAATGCTGCTGATTAAGAGTCAGAGTTCTATTAAAGACAAAATCTCAGATACTCTTTCAGACAACCTTTGTAATGAAATATATATATTTTTTTCTATTTAATAAACGTTAAATAATACTGCATAAAACAATACTTTAATTATATAATAAGTAAAGCATGATGTGCTATAATTTTTTAAAAACAAAGTGTGCAAAACAGCCTGCCACGCATCTTGATTATTTTGTAGCAAAATTGGTGATGAAAGTATTTTGCAATATATAAATTTAACAAGATGCTTGTTTTACTATCAGCTGAAAATTACCCTAAATACTAAATTATGGGCAGGGACAAGCCAAATTCAGGAAAGTGATCAAATCAAGATTTTGGATTTGTGAGGAGATACTGCAACAAAAGAAAAGTTTGCAAATGCATTTTATAACATTTTTTTCAGCATTATTACTAGTGTTTCTAATAACCTTTTGGTTTTAAGCACACATTTACAGCTCTTTCAGTGATGTAAATATTGTTGGTTTTCAAATACTGTGTTTACTCTTATATTAAATAATCAAAACGCTAGAAAAATGTTTTGTAATAAAAGTTTAGAATTTCCATCTGATGTGTATTTTTTTAAACATAATAGAAATAAGAGTCTGAAATAATATAAGCACATTCAATACTATTCCATGTATTTTGAGGTTTTACCGAGTAAGGTCGCTAGGGGGCGCCGGCGCGCCAGCTGCTGGCTTGGGATCACTTCGGTTTATCTATTCCAGTAGAAGAAAAAAGACTGAGGAAAGTCCAGTAAAGCTCGTCTGTATGTGTACAGTTCCAGTAAAGTCCCACCTTTTCCTGTTGTGAACTTCTAACGAGCTTGATTCAGCTGCCAGGATCGTTTATTGATAACAGGTATGTTTCCTGCTCCAGATTTATGATCGTTTTCACGTAAATGAATGAGATCGGGAGCTTTGTGGCTGTTAATTCCCCTCAAAATGTTTCCCTTTTCTTAAAATGTGGATTATTGGAAAACGTATCTGCAACGTCTGGGTTGTAGCGCGTGAGAAACTGCATCGGTCCGTTTATCTGGCCCTCAGGTGAGTTTAGACATGTCTGGACTTGTCTGGGCATCACGCTGAGTTTCTGTACAGGTTTATCAGCCATGGCACCAAAGAGAAGAGCTGCTTCTGCTGCTAAGGCTGGTGGAAAGAAGGTGAAGCAGGAGCCCGAGGCTAAGCCTAAGGATGCCTTCACCTCTACTAAAGAGGCCCTTCTGGCTGCTGGGCCACAAGGAAAAAGCCAGAAGAAGGTGGATGTTCGCTGTTCACTGTCTGACTCAGGAGAGGTAAACCAAATGCAAAGATCCTAATTATTTACCATATAAATAAAACATGTTTCATTATAAATACAACAATTATATATTATCTCCACCAGGTTTATGAAGATTATGACTGCATGCTCAACCAGACGAATGTTGGACACAACAATAATAAGTTTTACATCATCCAAGTTATTAAAAGTAAAAACAAATATTATTCATGGAACAGATGGGGCAGAGTGGTAAGTTTCTCCTGCTGTAGATTACAGTTTCATTCACTTGTGTTTCATATCTCTTCCAGCTCTTTTTAAAATAACTGCATCTGAAATATATGTTGTTACCACCTGATTTATTATGTGTCACCAAATAAACAAACGCATGAGTTCAGATAAATGAGAATTAAAATCAGGGGGGTGTAACACCAAAACAAGCCCCGCCTAGTCTTCACATTCACATATACAGCCAATGGGGTCAATTTGGTTGACATGTTGTTTTATTATAAGTAATTATACATTCATTGTCTTTTAATTGAGCTTTATTAGCCAAAGATTGTAACTTTACTCATGTTGACATTGTGTTTGACTCATGAGTCAGTTGTTACAGATGATAACATGAGCATCACTGATGACAAAGATCACATCGTAGGTTCTGATTAGTTTTTATATGTCAAACTTATAACTCAGGGGGAAACAGGGCAGTACAAACTGAATCAGTTTGATAAACCTGAGATGGCCGTCAAGGACTTTGAGAAGAAGTTCAAAGACAAGACGAAGAACAACTGGAGTGACCGGATGAACTTTGTCTCTCACGCCGGGAAGTACACGCTGATCGAGGTGGATGGAGAGGAGGACGCTGAGGTCAAGGTGAAGCAGGAGTGCATGACTGAATGTATAGTAGCAGGTTTTTTCAGTCTCTGAAACCTTTATTTTTTAATTGTTTTTGGTTTCTCAGGCAGACAGTGTTGATGGAAGTGTTGTCAAAGGTGAAAAAAACATCCTGCCTTGCTCCCTCGATGAAGCTACACAGAAACTCATCTCCCTAATATTCAGCCAAGACATGTTCAGGGAGGCGATGGAGTATATGAACTTAGGTGGGTGTGGCTTGGTTTACCTGCTGTTTGTAATGAGCAGTTGTGTTTACGTGGGCTTAAAAGACCTGTTAGGTAACATTCTAGATTTACCCAAACCTGAAGTGTCATGTAGGTTGTATGATAGTGAGGAGACATAAAGATCGAGTTTAACGTGTAATTAATTGGTTATTGCTAGAAACAAATGCTGTATCTCAGCATATTGACATGCATTCTGGGATTTTACTCACTCAGGGGTTAAACAACTTGAAAATCTCCAAAGAGTTTGCAGAGCAGTTTGCAGTCTGCAAATAAATAAATAATCTGGATTGGACCGGTTGTCTTGTGTGTGTTCTACAGACATCAAAAAGATGCCTTTGGGTAAACTCAGTAAGATGCAGATTGCAAAGGGCTTTGAGGTTCTGGAGGAACTTGAAGCAGCTGTGAATGGAAAAAGCAGAAGAGAACGTCTGGAAGAGCTTTCATCAAAGTTCTTCACTACAATCCCACACAACTTCGGCAGGACCAGACCACCCACGATCGACAACAAGGAGATTATTGAACAGAAGAAGGAAATGCTAATGGTAAGATTGTTTTTGAACGTCTCTTTTTGACGTTGTCTCGGTCTTACAGTCTGTGTTCTGTTCAGGTGCTGGCAGACATTGAAGTTGCCCAGACGCTGAAGGCAGAGACGGAGAAGGCTCAGGAAAAGATGATAGAGACCGTCCCTCATCCTCTGGACCAGGACTACTCGTCTCTCAATTGCAAACTCACATTGATGGAAAAAGATACAGAAATGTTTAAAGTATTGGATTTTAAGTGGTCGTAACAGTGAAAACAGATTTTTTTTAAATGAATAATCTCAGATCTCCAGTTTTCTTCGGTCTAAGCAGTTGTTCTTTTGTTTTTTAGATCATACAAAAATACTTGAAAGCGACTTCAGGTGGTTATTATAAACCAGAAATAATTGATGTCTGGGAAGTGGATCGTGAGGCTGAGGTAAAACCATATTTTCAGTTTTGTTAGCTGTAATTCAGGAGACCATGAACTAACGCGACACACGCTGCAGGGACAGCGCTTCAGTGAGAACAACGCTTTGGAGAACCGCCGCCTGCTGTGGCACGGAACAAACATCGCCGTGGTGGCAGCCATCCTGAAAAGCGGCTTAAGGATTATGCCTCATTCAGGAGGCCGTGTTGGTCGTGGGATCTACTTTGCATCTGAAAACAGCAAGTCTGCATGTTACGGTGAGGCTGCAGGGCTTTAAGACGACTATTTATACCTTTTATTGGATTTCTAACATCAAATATGTATTCATAGTGCAACCCTCAAAGAACATTGGCGTGATGTTTCTGACTGAGGTCGCTCTTGGAAAGGAGTGTACCATAACCACAGATGACCATACCTTAAAGAAGGCTCCTAAAGGTTATGACAGTGTGGTGGCGCGAGGACAAGTAGAACCAGGTGAAGTACTTATTCAGTTTATTTGAATTCTTTAGTCACTGTGACTCTCTGTTCCTGTTCAAGGTAAAACTCTTCACCGTTTACATTAGAGTCAAAACTCAGCAGGAACATTTCTCACTAAGACCTGCTTTGTTTTTAGATTTCGATTTCGATTTAGCTTTCACTCACATGAGTGAAGTTTTACCTCCTTACACTCCCTCTAGACTCTTAATGTCTGCCCTCAACTAAAAGCAGAACAGGTGTTTTAACATGTTTTTGTATTTAACCCTGTAGGCGCCAAAGTTACTGAAATGGTACAGACCTTTATGCTATAGAGAACATATATTGATTCTACCCACCTCCTCTAGGGGGCAGTCATGTATAAGGTTGTCTAGTGTGTAGGCAGAGAGACCTACTTGATCCAGGAGGAGAGAGAGGTGGACTCTTTGCCTCTTCACTCTTTTTAGAGGTAAAAAGAACTAAAACATTCCAATCTGCAGGAACAGATGGAAGACTTTTAGTTTAGAGTTGTAATTGTGCTGTGCAGTGACATTTACTGAGACTCATTCTGTACAGTAGAATTAAAACAGTAGTTTTGTACAAAATTGTGTGAATTATTTTTCAGATTTTATGGACATTTTGACATTTCAATAACTTTTTTTTACAATTTGCTGATTTTCAATTAGTTTGTAGGTCAGTGTGATGATAAAAAACACATTCCAGGTTATTATGGACATTTTGTAGAGCATTTGGTAACATGATTTTAAAGCTGCAGTCTTATGGAAATTTGGTGTAAAAAATATGAACCTGTGGTGTCTAAAGAGCTAATACACCAACTTCAGCACCACTTTGTGTTTTTATTTATCGTATTTCATTTCACATAAAGCACTTTGTAACTCGGGTTTGTAAAGCTGCTATTTCAAAATTGAAAAAAAGGAAAACATGTACTTAACTTGTGGCTGTGAAGTTGTTAATAATGTAGAACAGTGGACGTATTGACAGAGTGATTCACTGCAGTGTTTTGTCTTGAGGAATTTCCAGTTTTCTTTTACGGTAACAACACGTTCCACTTCAAGATCATGTCAGTAAATTTCTGCCTTGCACATTTTCAGATCCGTCTAAAGACGTTGTCGTCACTCTGGAGGGAAAGCAAGTTGTAGTTCCTCAGGGAAAAGCCATAAAACAGCCCCAGTACTCCAAGAGCAACTTCAGCAATAGTGAATATCTCATCTACAAGGAGAGTCAGTGTCGCCTTCGCTACCTGCTGGAGCTGAAAATGCACTGATAATTCAACCCAAAGAGAATCTGATCCTGTAAACGTGTAGATGTAATGCATGAACGCCTTGTTATATTTTGTGCCTTATACTTGTATCCATGTAATAGAATGTATTTCTGGTATATTATAAGACTTCTTGTTGACCTATCACTGTTACAGTAATGGCATCTTGATTGTCTTTATATGTTTAAAAAGTTTCATTTTTGCACTTTGAGATTTCAGTGCGACATAACAACTTCTCGAGTCTTGCATGAGTGTTTTTTTTTTTTTCTGCAAAACAAGAAGCAGATGAAGGATTTCTGCACCTGTTCAACAGGATTGTAATTTTCCAAAACGAAAGTAAACATTCTCACCTGGAGCACTTTTCAAAACTGTGACATTAGACATTAGATTTTTCTCAATGGTACTTTTAGTTTAACATTTTACATATATACTAATAGAGATGACCTAAATTATAATAAATTATAGTAAATTATAATAAAGTCACTCAGGAGCAGAATGGAAACCAGTGTGTGTTTTGAGACTTTAGAACTACAACATGTTTAACTAAAATAAGTTTACAATGTGTTTTGAGCTGTTTAGAGTGTCTCATGACCTCCTAATAAAAATGCAAGTCACTAACGTGTTTTCACACACATCTGGTTTCAGGTGAAGTCTGTAAGCAACGTACAAGCAACCAAATATTGGCATTTTTGCACTATAGTATTGTCAGAACCAGATTTGTTCTAATAAACTAAAAGGCACCTTTAAATGTTTCAATTGTTTTCATCATGTTTATCCTTTAACATCAGTCGTGTTACACATTTATTTGCATCATATTTGAGTTATTACTCCAGAATTCTTTAAAACAGTTTAAGATATAACTTTATGTCGGCAAAAAATTTGATTATTATTGTCATTCATTTATTTTATATAATATATTTATCTAACTATAAATATCTTGTTGCCATGACGAACAACAAACCTGCCCTGAATAAGCCCGTTTAAAAAAGATTGTTTTTCTTTATGTTAATTTCTGAACACATTTAATAAAAAATAAGAATGACAATTAAATTAAGGTTAAAATAGAGATGACATAGATACAAAGAGAAAATAAATCGAAACAGAATTATATACATTATTTAACAACATTAATATAGTGGAGTTTATTTTTCCTGTGATATAGAGGATGGGATTTAAAAGTTGTTTCATTTTTTATTGTAGGTGGAAATTAGGACCCAGAGAGGACTGAGATCTGAAGGAGGATAGTGATGTGTAGCAAAGGGAAGGAAAAAAAAACCCTCCAGTGTGCACAGTTTCACTAAACAATGTGTGACAGTCACTGCCATACACAGCAAAGGACAGGACTTGGAGTGATGGTGGAGGAGGGGTGGAGAGAGAAGTTATCGCTAAAAGCATCACGGTGTTACTGATCAGTGCTTTTTCATTTAGTGCCCGGAACCCTGTAGTTACTGTATGTTCTCTTCATGCTCAGGCAGATAAATAATTGCCAGATTTTAGGGTAACAAAAAGGAAAAACAAAACAGAAGAAGCTGAGCTGCTTCTGGTTTGTGCTTAAATCAACAAAATGTGGATTTAAGGTGGAATTAAACAGGTCAACCAAGTAAACTAACTCCTACCTGAACAGCAGCATCCATCATGGGTAAGTATTATTACAAATCAGTGTAATAATTGAATGTTTCTGTTTATGGTCCATTAGATGGAGGTGGATTATTACTTTCTGTCAGATTAGTGTTCAATCCAGATGTTCTGCTTCAAAAATAATTCAATAAAATACAAAAATCTTCAAAAGGACAGAACTGCAATAGTTTTCTGCCTCATTTGGTGTCTTATGAAACTTAAGCTCATCGAAGTCAAATGGGACATTTTTTTGTCTTGCAAGTAAATATTAAATCTTTCATTTGTATGTAGTTTGTCAAATTATGACACTGTAATACATTTATTACATAAAAAAGTTTCTATTTAAGACTCAGATGGAAAGAATTAAAAACTATTGTTTTTTTTATTTTTTATTATTTACTATAAGATAAAGTGTTTTTTGCTCTCTATTCTCATAAAAACACGTTTCATATGTAATTACATAAAACAGTGTAGCTAAAACTACTTTCAGTCCGTGTTGGTTGAAGCTGATAGTTACTGATTAAATCACACTTAGATAACTTCACCGTATGAAACGATTCCAGCATGTTAGAGTTGGTTATGATGACTTGTTGAATCTATAAAAACAAAATCTAATGAATATGTTTCTTTTCTTGATGCAGGAAATCCACCCATGATACTTGAGTTGCAAAAAAAGAAAGAAGTGAATAAATAATGGCTGACAAATCTGGTTCCATGATAACCTCTGAGCCAGATCATCCAAATCCAAATCTTACCACTTCCCTGTGGGGGCCCAATCCCACGGTTCCTGCTGATGTGGGCATCGTCACAAGCTCCCAGTCCCAAATCAAAGACCTGTTTGGGTTGTTCTGCATGGTCACCCTTAATCTTATCGCCCTGTTGGCCAATGCTGGTGTGATGGTGGCAATTGCTCGAGCTCCTCACATGAAAAGGTTTGCCTTTGTCTGTCACCTCTGTGCGGTGGACCTGCTGTGTGCCATCCTCCTCATGCCTTTGGGCATCATATCCAGCTCACCGTTCTTTGGCACTGTGGTTTTTACTGTTCTGGAGTGTCAGGTTTACATCTTTCTCAACGTTTTCCTCATCTGTCTTTCCATTCTCACCATCACAGCCATCAGCTTGGAGCGTTATTTCTATATTGTTCACCCGATGCGTTACGAAGTTAAGATGACTATTAACCTCGCTATTGGTGTGATGCTCCTGATCTGGTTGAAATCCCTCATCTTAGCTCTGGTCACCATGTTTGGATGGCCAGCTTATGGACATCAGAGCTCCATTGCAGCAGCTCACTGTTCTCTTCACGCAAGCCACAGTCACCTGAGAAAAGTGTTTGCTGTGATCTTCAGTGTGATCTGCTTCTTGGCTCCTGCTGTGGTTATCTTTAGTGTTTACTGTGCCGTCTACAAGGTAGCTCGCTCTGCAGCTTTGCAGCAAGTCCCTGCTCTACCAGCATGGGTAAATGCAAGCCCTGCCAAAGATCGCTCAGACTCCATCGATAGCCAAAGTACCATGATCACCACCACCCGCACTCTGCCTCAAAGACTGTCTCCAGAGAGGGCATTCAGCGGAGGGAAAGCTGCTCTTACTTTGGCGTTCATCGTGGGCCAGTTCTTGGTATGTTGGTTGCCGTATTTCATCTTCCATCTTCAGATGTCTCTGACCGGATCCATGCAAAGTCCAGGTGACTTAGAGGAGGCGGTCAACTGGCTTGCCTACTCTTCCTTTGCTGTTAACCCATTCTTCTACGGCCTGTTGAACCGACAGATCAGAGACGAGTTGGTGAAGTTTCGGCGCTGTTGCTTGACCCAGCCTGGTGAGATGGGGCCGTCCAGCCAAGAGGCCTCGTTTCAGGAGAACTTCCTTCAGTTCATTCAACGAACCAGCAGCACAGCTGAAACAGTCTCAACTTGTGCTAATTCTAGTGCTAGGAACACAATCCCAGGACAGGTACAGGAGCAGCACGCCTAGACTGTGATCAATACGTATTATAGATTATAGTTATAATACTTTGGTCATAAAGTTTGAATTAAATCTTTTGGGCCATTTTTCTTTTACTACCTTAGAATATGACTTTCTAGGCATGTCTTATTAGGCACATGAAAATTTTTTGCTAATATAACATGTGGGACACTTTAATATTGGTAAATATGCTGTTTGATTAATTACATTTTCTTTTATATTTAAAGTTTATGTATAAAATGTGTAACATAAAATATTTAAATACTGGTGCAGTTTTAGTTGTCCACATTTTCTGAACAGTATCACAACTGACCTTGTTGTAATTATATTTATTGAAATGATTTTGTAAAAGAGTAAATCTTTGTTGCTACTGGAATTAAAAAGTAATTACTGGAGATTTATATTCATATTTTGGGTTCACATAACTTTTCATTTCAAAAACTGTATATTTGTTTATTTGTATTTATCATACATGTTCCTAAGGTCAGCTGGATTTTGTAAAGTTCTACATGATATTAACTGGTAGTTTTATACATCAAAAGAATAACTTCATTACCAGCAGCACCCTGTAATCTCCCTTATATCAACATATCATATTGTTTTTAGTGTCCGAGGAGAGAAGTGCTCATAAATCATGGAGATGATACCTAAGAGTTCCTGTGTGAAACAGATATGCTGATGGATGGGTAATGTCATCTCTTGTTGTCACCATGGAAATAGAGTGGGCTGGTGACTCACATAGCAACAACACCCTTCTGACTTGATGTATGATTTAGATTTAGATCCTGATTGGAGTCCATTCAAATGCAGAACGAGCCAGATAGAAAACTCATTTGCATGTAAGCAAAGCTAAAGGTAGATGGAACGAGTCCCTGCAAATATGAACTAAAGTAACGGTAACATGGATATGATGAGGAGGAGAGGGTGAATTTACAATGGAAATCAATACTGAACACTGATAATGTGCTAAGAACGGCAACAAAGTGCTATTTTATGGCCCCTAATGTTTGTATTGGTCTCTTTCAAGAACAACGCAGATGACATGTGGTTTCTGTGAATAACAGTGAACATGCTGTGATCAGGGTGTTACTGAAGTAAACACTGCTCTTGTCACTGGAGTGATTCAAATATTAGCTGAAACGATGTAAAAATATGCAAAATGATGTGAATTTTTTGAGTTTCATAAATGTCATAAATAATAACTATTTAAATATGTTTCATACTTTAAGTAATACTTAAAACCAGCTTACAATTCTTTGAGAAATGTAAATAATTTTATTATCACATTTTTTAAACAATTTTCTAAAAGTAAAAACAACACGTGTTTTATTTAGATCTTCCACCAGAGGGCAGAACATATGTAGAGTGTTTGATGCAGCAGAATTTTGAATATATAGAGAACTAATCCTGTGAAAGAGGTAGAAATAGGTGGATATATCAGTGGACATCGAGAGGAGCCCCCCACCCCTGTCCCCCATTATCATACACAACACAGCTGTAACTATGATGGACATTCAGGTTTCTGGGAACCCCCATCACAGGACCTGAAACGGACAGCAAACACAGACCCAGTCATTAAGAAGAACCAGCAGAGGTTGTACTTGACACAACCTTGTTAAACAAACATGTTTAACTCCCTTAACAAGGAAATAACCTGTTCTATCATTAAAAATAATGTTATATGCCTGTTCTGTACCACCCGATGAGAAAAAGTGAACTGTAACCAAATACCTTGTATGTGCAACATACGGCCAAATAAACCTGATTGTGATTCTGAAAGAAGTAAAGCTCTCAGAATGAAAAAAAAACAAACAAAAAAACCCCAAAACATTTTAATAGTGTAAAATGGTTTTCACATGGTAAAGAAACTCTCTTTATGAATAACTATAGAGGTGGAACAACTTATTACAGATTTATTTCAAGGCCTGACTTTGGAAAAGCAAAATGTGAAGACTATTTAATATATTTGATGAATTTTTCATCTGGTTATTTTCAAGTCTGAAAATAATCCAATAACCAGAGCAAGTGACACAAATTGACTTGAAAAGATGGAATATTGTGCTCATAATTAACTTAGAGACAACAGGGGACTTGTTCTCCATCTGGATCCATGACATTCAGTCAGACTCAAATCCAGCTATTTGAGATGGATGATTGAAACAACCACAGATTTTCCGTGAACCACACCATTAAGATGTAACTTGATAGTTTTCCACATTTAATTTTACTACACTGCATGAATACAGGTTTTTCCCCTATTACACTGTTAATACATTACTGACATCTAAACATCCATAAAATTTAGCTTTTTTACTCACATTCTTAATTGTTTTTTATTGCCAAATGTATTTTAGACAAGAACTGAAACTGTAAATTCAAAAATTTGGCTTCAATTTAAAAAAACAATCCTAAAAAAAAATCTATATATATGTATATACAGTATATATATATATATATATATATATATATATATATATATATATATATATATATACATATATATAGATTTTTTTTTTTTAGGATTGTTTTTTTAAATTGAAGCCAAATGAGTCATTTTTATATATATTTATATATATATATACTGTATATATTAGATATAATAGTTGACCAAATCAGGTCAAATTTTTTTACTCTTCTATTGAGCATCTTATGGTATATGGATTACATTTGAAGTAAATTACATATATAAATTAATTTTTTTTGGACAATTTAGAGTTGCCTTTGCTTAAACTAACTGGTAGCATACAGTTAGATGCATATGGAGATTCTTCTCCTCCAGTAATGTTTTGAATTAATTGATAAAACATTTTACAAATAACAATCAACAGTATTTCTACATGAATGACTATTCCTAACAAAAAAAAAAAAAAAACAAGTTATTGTTTTAAGTCTGAGAGGTGATGTAATAACTGTTTTGTTGAAGAAAAACAATATACTGTACTAACTGAAAACTACAATGACATATTTTGACCAATAGAGGGCGCTGTATGCTTTGGGATTTCCCTCTCTTCCATCTCTTTGCACATCTGCCTCAGAAAATGTGCAATAAAAGTCAAACGTGTGGCACCTGCTCAGTCTTTGTTCACGTTTTTCCTTTTATTTCAAATATTATCTCGAGCTCGAGCAGATAAATACTGATAAAACTGGCAGGATGTCAGAGTGTCTGTGGAACATATCAGCAAACATTTATCTTGAAGTAGAGATACGTTACACATTACACACTAAACATTTTATTGATTTGCTGGTGTTGGAAGACATGAAGAATCAGCTGCAGGTTAGTAATAACTTAAAGCAGATAAAAATATGTGACACGGAAATTTTACAGTGTTTTATGAGTCCAGTATGGCGTGTGGTGGCATGTTCGGCCACAGACATGTAAAACCATATGACATTTTAACATAGGCACATAAACACTTGTATCCATAATAATCTTCATTTTGAAAAAGATTTTTGAGACCCAAATGAGGCTGCATTGTTCAAGTGAACTGAAGGTTATCTGCAGTTTTTAAAAACTCTTTCTGTGTGTAAAATAAATGCAGGAAGCATGAAACATTGAGGAGTTTGTATGTGCAGTAAATGAGTCACACTTCATCTCTGAAAGGCAATTAGGAGAACAACTCAGAGCTGCTGAAGAGTTCAGCAATGTGTGTTTTAATGGCCGAACACATCATAATACTGTTACTGTTCATGAGATGAGACGACTGCATGGTGATAGCGTCCTCTGTGTGATTAATCAGGGTTGATTTGATCTCAAAAGGTTTTACTTATCATGCAGGTAGAAATGAAACAGTTTGTGTTGTATGTTGCACAAAGACAATTAAAGCATTCCTCAGAAAGGGTCAGGCCACTCATCAGTCTACTATGTTCCACCCTGGTGTCAGAGACGAGCCCGTCGTCCTCAAAGCCTCAGCCGCTTATCCTTCACACAGCAGGGACGCCGCACAGCTGAGTGGAAATGGAAGAGAGAAGATTAAAAGACACAAGCACATCAGGGGAACTGATGGAAGTAAAGGTGGATGGACCCTCTGAGGATCTTGAATTCACCCACGGTGATATGAGGCCTCTGATTCACGACAGGGATCCAAAAAAAGTCAACAGCAATCTGAAGGTAAGAATTCTGCACTGGCACAAGTCTTAAACCAAAATAAAACATTCAGCTCTCAAGATTTGGTGCAGTTCATTATTTTGTCCTTTTTTTGTCCACATCAAAGCAAAATGTTCTAATTAATATTAACCAAAATATGTAGAAATACAAGTTGGAAGTTGATATTGTGAACTGTAGTGACCTTAAGCGGACATGATGCCTTTTTCCTGTAAGATGTTTTTTTTTTTACAAAGAAGATTAAATGATTTTTTTCTCATTCTGCTTGTTAGGTTTTCTGCAGTAAGCAGGATAAATACCTCTCTCTCTCTCTCTCTCTCTCTCTCTGTGTGTATTCAGGTTATGTTTGAGGACGTAATTGCAGAACCTCATTCTGTACGAAGCTTTGACAGCGTGTGGCTGTGGAGTCACGCCTGTTTTGAGTTGTCCAGGTTGTGGTGCTACCGCTTCATCTCCCTGTTGCTGGCTGTGCCGGTGTCCCTGGCAGCAGGACTCCTCTTCGCTGTGTTCAGCTGCCTTCACATCTGGTAATAACACAGATAAGAAACAGACACAGAGAAGAGAACAGGAAGAGAGTTTAGCTGCTAAACACACTGATGGAAAACTAGATTCAGTTTAAAGATACTGTAGATCTCTGAGTGTTTGAGCATCCTCCTGAGTATCAACCTTGTGGGTATGCTTATTAATAAAGGTCTTTGATAATTAGATTTTATCAATGTTATACATATACCCTGAGGAAACTTCATCAGAGGGAGATTTTAACTATATTTATTAAATGAGCTTGTGTTTTTCCCTCCCTTGTGTCCTTTTAGGGTGATCATGCCTTGTGTGCATCTCCTGCTCATCAACATGCAATGGATCCAGACGATGTGGACCAGCATACTGAACATCTTCATCAGTCCTTTCTTTACCAGTTTCGGAAAGTGCTGTGGTCAAATCTCCATCCAGCTGCTCAATAATGAAAATATATAGAATCAAATATTTAGTCAGTCTGCAAATAACGGATTTAAACAGAAGAGACAACAGCTGACAAATTGCTTACTATTTCCAAAGAGAGAACTCATATAGTTTGTGATTATTTTGTGTTATTGTGCACCTGTCATCATATCTGGCATGCTGACACATTCATCAGGTTTTCCATTTTGCAATGACGTTGATGTATAGATGTTCTGACCCACTTAGCTAAGACCCAACATGAGCAGCAAACAAACACAAATACACAATGAGATCCTGTAGGAAGTACATTTTATGAGAAAAGATGATTTTGTCAAACTGTTTACTCAGAAACTTTGATCTGACTGTTGAGACAGAATTACTGACCTGGCAGTACTGGAAGAGTTTCTCTGTTCAACAGTCCTCTGGGTGGATTAATGTGTATCTGAAAAAGGTAAAACTTTTATTGTAATTATGTTCCCACTAATTAACATTACTGCAAGTGAACTTAATAAAAATCTTAATGTGAGTCCTTTTTAGGACATTCTTTGTTATCATGAAGTACCTGGTCCCGACTTGTTAGTCCTCATAGAGACGAAAGTCTGGTCCTGACTTGGTGGTCCAGTTTGGGTGAGGTATAAGAGTAAAAGCTTTGTATTGACTTTATGTTAGGCATTTACTGTTTATGATTTAGGTTTGGTTAGACTGAGGATCTCCCCCGTCACTCTTTAGCTGGAAGAGTTTGGTGTGGAGCTCAACTCAACATCAGATAGAATTCTAAGGATCTGAAAAGAGGGAGTGGAAGAGAGTCTACAGTAGTCCCTTCAGAGGGGGAGTCAGTCTGTCTCAAGTAGATACGTTGAAGATACGTTGTCTTGTTCACAGATGACCCATCCTGAGATAAGGGAAAAGATGGATGGATGGATGGATGGATGGATGGATGGATGGATGGATGGATGGATGGATGGATGGATGGATGGATGGATGGATGGATGGATGGATGGATGGATGGATGGATGGTTAAAATGCTTAGTCAAGCACTTTGGATTTAAGAGCATCTCACACATTTCAGTCTGTGAAAATGATTGTCCAGTTTTATTTCCTTAAACGCAGAAGTGCATCCCAAGGTGATTCCTGTCTTTCTTTTGAACATGTTTAGAAACTGAAACTGCTTCTTAACTGTTTTAAAGCCTACACACTTACACAATGATCAACACATTCATTGGTATTGATTAGGATGTTGTTCAAGGACTCTTCAGCTCAGTCCTACTGATGGGTTCACTTCAGGGTCAAATTTGGACTTTCAAAAAGACAATAGCATACAGACTTAAAGCAATCCAGATTAAACAAAACATCTTTCACTTCAGCTGAAATTAAGGCCAAATATATAATAGCATGGTGTTTTAATAAGCCCTTGGGCATTAGTCAACAGTGGATCCGCTTTTCTCACATACAGAAAGATAACAAACAAAATACACAGGAATCTTTTTTTAACTTCACGAATTCACACATGAATTAACACTAACTGTAATGAATCAACTTTAAATTACTGCAATAACTGTGAAGCTCTACACATTAACACCACTGGAACTGTCCCATGAGCCTTTGCAGCTGTAACCACTGTAACCACTCCCCCTAGGCCACTACAACATGTTCTGTTTGGCAAATCATTTAACAATGTTTTTGTATCAAATCATCAGTTATATTTTTCTCATAACTAGCCCTAAAATGTCTTCATTATCAGTTTTTGGAATCTGTGACATCACACCTGAAATCAAAATGAGTCATGTAACAAAAGGGAAGAAAATAAAATAATGTTGATGAAACAAAATATGAAACATCAATTTAACATTTAACATGAGTGTGATTATTTTCCCTCCCAGACCTTACATGGGGTTGTATATCATCAGAAGTTTCATCATTTCTTTCAAAATCTCTAAAATTTGTGTGAGATTTTAGAGTTAAAGAGTGTATTTGTTGATGTTGAGCAGCACAGATTGGCAGCTTCTGTGGGAACACACCCAGCACTGTATTTTACAGATGGTGCAGCTTAATGACTTGAGTCAGTGATATGCCCTCCTTACTTTCCATTTGGCTCTATGAACACAGGTCTGAGAGCTCCATGCATCTGCCTTACTGATGGAAGATAAGAGCATGTACCATCTCAGCTGACTGTATTGATATCCATAAAAACAGAGGAATGCCTTATGAGTTATTTCTGTCTGTCTGCCTTCATACCTAACTGACTTCTTCTTTGCCAAAAATAGACGTCTAATTGGCCTAGCACCCAATCACATGCACTCTGATCTCATTCCATTAATGCCTCCTCACCTCTGGGACACAACACTCCAATCCACACTTCCTGTATTTCTCTTACACCCAGCTGATTGAGATGAATACTAACGGGGATTTGCTAAAAAACTTTTTGCCTCCCTCCACAGGGAGGATCTCTGCACCTCCTTCTCTTTAACTCTCTTTAGCTAGCAGCTCTCCCCCCTGTGAGTTTGTTTATGCAGTGTGCTGATATGAAAAGCTATGACTGATTGCAACAACTGCAAAGCTTAAATAAGGCTGTGTGAGGTTTATTTTGGAGGACTCTTGAGTTTTATGAGTCCACCCAGACTAAAATCAGAAATATTTAAAGAGTCTAAAGTCATCATCGTGTTGTTTTTCTAATTGTTGTTCAGAAGTGTAAAAAAATTCAGTTGTTTGAGTCATTTTATTGACAATTGACAATAAACCACATATGGATATTTCAATATTTGTGAATCCTTCTTCCTGATTTGTTTGTCAGCATGTAAAGATTTAGTTTACTTGCAAACACTCAGTTTAGTAAGAAATTTGGTCCAAACAAGGAAAAGATGAGGGTGTGTGTGTGGAAGTTAGTGTCCTGGTGCAAACCCAACCCCAGTTAGCTCAACAACCCCATGTGAAATATGACACAGCTCTGGGTTCTTCTTTAAGGCATTCCTTTCCTGTCTGTGGTCATTACATTGTGTGCATGTGTGTGAGCGTACCTTATTTTTATTTTTTTACTGTGGGTGTGTACGCTCCAGCATGGTGGGGGCAAGGCCTCCCTTTTTACCAGGACGCCTGCAGCAGCTGTCCCCTGGCATGTCAGCAGGAGAGTCACGGTCTTGTTACAAGGGGTGAGTGAACCGAGGCGGCTGCGTGAGGTGTCCACAAAGGTTTATTCTCTCTGTATTCAACCAGACCAGGACCTGCAACCCCACCATGGCGGATCAGTATCAGTACAACGCCACTGAGGAGAAGATTGTAAAGGACAGCAACGTTAAAGAGATTGATTTAATTAACAGGGACCCCAAGCAGATCAATGAGGACGTGGTGAAGGTTTGTGAAGAAAAGCTTCAAAACTTTTTTCATAAGAATCTTACCCAGTTACTAGATGTCAATAAAATGAAAATGAAGAATATGTATTTTCTGGGCATACATGCATGAGAACTGGGTATTGTACTGGCTGACATTTCTGTAAATGGGAGCTATTCCTGTAGCTCATGCAGAGCACCAAGTTTATTTTGGGAATGGGTTGGCAGGGAGGGTGGGGGGTAAAAGATGATGCACACTGTACTGTTTTCTTGTGTTTGAATTTATCTTCTAACATTTGCTACATGGCATAAAAATAATATCACTCAAGATTTAAATGTTGTTTAAAAAGCAGACGAACAGTATCATTGAAATACTATAATAATGAATAAAAACAAAAATGAAATAAAAAAATTAAATGTAAGTAAATAAGTAAACGAGCATTTTCTGACTTTATAACCAACTTGTTTGTCTAAATATTAGAGTTACAGTTAGAACTGAATTAGCAACTAAATTCAAAGCTGCAAGAATCCTCTAAAATTATTTCACACCCATCTGTTTTTTAATAATACAAACTAGGATATATATAAATAGTAGTTATAGTATATATATATATATATATATATATATATATAATGATAATAGTAAACCAATTAGGATGTAAAGGTTTAGAAAATAAGGGTCTCATGAACTGCTATTTGAGTGATTTTTAAATGACAACATTATGTTGGTCTTGGCTCCATTTAAACTAGTGATTGGTTAGTTTGTCAGTCTGGTTAGAACGAATGTGTCTTTCCAAATTAAAAATTGTTGAAAGAATTATCTACAACATGTAACATATTAATTGTGTGTTTCTTTCAATGATCTGAGACATCACTTTGAGAATTTTTTAATGAATCATTTGGCTTTTGATCTTTTAAATCTGACAAACTTATTTTTTGAGTTTAAGATTTTGACTAAAAAAAAACCCACAAACCATGAATAAGGTTCAGAACACTCAGAAAGCACTTATGTATTTTCAGCCTACAAGTAAGAATATCTGCATGCCATCCTGAAAAAAGTTGATTATTTCTCACTCAAACCCTGAGAAAATCTTTCAGATGCGCAGCTTGTCTGCTGGCTAAACTACAATTACTGACAACAATTAGCTGCTAAGTCTCATCTGAGAATGTAAAGACCTACTTTTTCAGAAAGACCAGGTGGCACATAATGAAAACCAAAACCCAGATTGGACCATTGTTGAATTCCTCTCATGAATTTTACATGAGTTTCGCTTTGATTTCTAAAAAACTGTGCTGGAACGGGGCTTTTTGACTGATCTGGATGCACCGTTAAATGCCATTTCACCACTTTGACGGTACATGCAGTGCACAGAATAATAAGTTTCTCTGCATAAAATATATAAGTACATTTGACACTTTGCAGCTTTCCAAGGCTTTGACTTTCACACACGTGTCCTGATGTGAGCTGAGGGATAAAAGCTGTTCATACTCAAAGATTTGTGCTAATAAATGTATTTTTGCCTTTTAGGTGGAGTTTGAGGATGTGATCGCAGAGCCCGATGGGACACACAGCCTGGATGGAGTGTGGAAGCTCAGCTACACCACCTTCACTGTCTCCAAATATTGGTGCTATCGCATCTTATCGGCTGTTTTTGGAATCCCAGTTGCTCTGCTCTGGGGCTTCCTGTTCGCATGCATCTCTTTCTGCCACATCTGGGCAGTGGTTCCCTGCATCAAGAGCTGTCTGATCGAGTCGCAGTGCATCAGTCGCATTTACTCCCTCTGCATTCAAACCTTCTGCGATCCCTTCTTTGAAGCTCTAGGCAAGATTTTCAGCAGCGTACGGGTAGCACTGCGCAAAGAGGCCTAAGGAACTCCCGCAGCACGGTTTAAAAGTATGATCAGAAGGAGTGTGGTATCTTTTTATACATCAAATCAGTCCTGGCATCGAGCTTTCTAACTGACTCATCCTCCTCTCGTTGTAACACGCTGTTTCTCAACCCTCCTGACTCCGACTCAGAGATCTGAAGCCTGACGTGCCCACTGTGCATTTTGCTACCAGAGGCACAGTGGCAGCTGCAGCAGGAGGTAGAGTGACAGCTCTGGCACTTCTAGGCCTTCCTCACTGTAGAAGAAAAATACTCACTGTCAGGAAAAGACTCAGAGTCTCCACATTCACCCGTTTCACCGTAAAACAACTACTTACTGAAACCAAAAA
>SSNP01000080.1:89872-116357 GCA_006937955.1 Pachypanchax playfairii
CCCCCTCCACCCCGCCGCCGCCCCCCCAACAACAACGCGCAGAGAACGCTTTTGCAAGAAGAAAGAAAAACAAAACCAAGAAAATGTCTCGACAGGTGAGTATTATTGTCATCTTTGCGCTCCTAAGGGTGGCGTTGCTAACAACGGCAAGGGCTTCATGCTTGTATTTATGTACGTGAGTGTGAGTGCCGTAAAGCAGGTTTGTTCTCGCGAGATTAGTCGGGTCTGATCCACTGAAAGTTGCAAGTGCTGCTTTCAGGACACAGACCCCGGAGGGAGGGGAGGGACCCACGAATCACCCCGCCAAGTCCTTGTTTACCCCCACAGGGACTCTAGAAAACATTTATTGAGGTGAAAAAACTTACTTAGTTCTGCTTTAATTTCAGATAAAATATCATATGTTGTACTTTTAGTTTGCAAAGATACTCTTGAAAGAAAATACCTCCATATTTTAGTATCTGCATGTATAAGCAGGCGCCAACCTGGTTTGCTGAAAAAATAAAGACAGAGGAGTTTATTTTACACAGATATTTGAATGAATAAATATCTCCCGTGCAAAATGGTGACAAGTTAAACAAAGTCATTTTTTGCAAAATTGTGATGATTTCACACTCTTTATATTGTATTTGGCTGAGAATTTATTATTATTATTACCCAAAAGTATATCTGGAAGTTTCTGATGTCATTTAAAGTAAACATCTGCTTCAGTTTTATTTTGGAAATCTTAGTCTTTCTGGAAGCACCAAGCGGTGAAGATGCAGCATCCACTAGAGGATGCTGTTGGGTTTCTTTATCTCGCTCTTCTTGTGTGTGTCCGATACAGTTTGACGGTTCAGTGAAACCACCAACTCCTTTTCATTTGTTGTTGTTGTTACCCTGTTGTGTTCCTTTCACAATATGTTATGTCCTCAAACACGTAATAAAATTCACACTGAGTTTATATTCTGCACAAAAGAACACACTGTGTTTGAGTGTTTTGCTTCCTATAAAAACTGTGATTAAAAAGTATCAGTAACTGTGGTCGAATCTCATTTAAAGCAAAAAAAAAGTGTCTTAAACACCTCATTATGAACTTCTATCATCAATTATATTACCTTTGTACTGTAATACATACTTTTTAAGACCATTACATTGATATTTATAACTAACAAAGAAAGATCCAGTTAGAATCTGTATGACAGAATAAATATTCATTCATTAGGAACATTCTGGGATTCGACAGGAGAAAACTTATATTTTTACCTTCCTATTTATATAATTCTAGTGAGTAGCAACATACAGTATATGATTGAAAGGTAAAATGATTGAGTAGGAACGATTGTCAGAAAAGTGCTCATCAGAATTTGAAGTGATTTTGCACCTTTTCACTGTGCACATCTGCACATATAGTGAGCAGGGGAAAAATAGATCTTCCTGCATCCTTTTCACAAACTCCTGATGAACATAATAACAAAATATCTTCACTTGAAAAGATATAAAAAGTCTAGATAAAAGAAAATAGAAATTTATGAAAAAAATAGCTTTCAACTCAAATGTGCTATTTCTCCTGAAAATCAGCCAACTTAATGAAAAACATACCACAAAAAATATTTCCATTGAATCAAATCATCCAAAAAGTACTGAAAGACATTTGGCTGCAAAAACATTTGACAAGCTTTGTACTTGTCAAACTAACAATATGAACAAATGTTGTCATGAGTTTCCTGAGCAGATCATTTGAAACAGATGTGCAAATGGACAGACCACCGAAATTAATATTTGTTTAATAAACATAGAAGGTAGTAAAATATTGTTCAGTAAATCTGCAGATAACAAACAACTTAAAGGTAAGAAGTAAATAAAAAGATTTTTTTTTTGTTTTTAGAAGTTGGAAAGTGAAAATTATATGTAAAATCAAACATGAAGGACAATTACGTTGTTAAAATCTTTTTATTTTCCAGGTTTTATTCTCCTTTGATGTTTCCAGGAATTATGAATTATCCTCATTCACAGATGATTCAGATGCCTTTATTGTCATGCAGTGATGGCTGCTTAATGCATCTCCTGGAACATGAGCCACATTAAATGTGGCTGCGGCAATTTATGAGGCTGAACAACATTTTTAAAATATAATAGTGCTGCAGGAAATGAACCTAAACCCAGAATCTCTACAGGACAGATGGCATCTTTATCCTCCAGGAGGTGAATTTGGTTTGTTTGGAAACTAGTTCTAAGGAATAAAGTAATCAAAATCCATTGTTGCTTATGGTCTTTATTTAAATTTCAACAATTTGTCAGATCTTCAGTGATCTGCATAACAATTTACATCCAACAAGATTCAAAGTAACAGCTAACATGTGCAATTATGTAACAAGGTGAACCGTGTTCATCTTTTTCTTATATAACAGAAGAACAACTTTATCTTAAGAGACACAAATAAGCCGTTAATTCTTCTGGTAACAAAAACTTCATTAACAATGTGTTTTAGTGCATTGAAATATTTCAAATGCCCTCATTTACCTTTATGCACAAGACAAAAATACAGAGTTAACATTTCAATTAAGAAACGTGCAAAAAAGAAAAAAAAAACAAGTAGGGCCATGATTATCTCGTTATGCTTCAACGAACAGATCATCAGCTGATTACATTATTATCTCACAGTTCAGTTTCTCAGGTTATGCTGAAATAAAAAGCCTTTTGATTTGCCGTTAAAAAGTCAGAGGGGGCTAAAAGGCCAGCAGCAAGGTTTTTTGCTGCAAAACTAATGGGTACCAGTATGTAGCTGAGAGGCTGAGTGGGCAGCTTGAGAGGGAGGGTGAAGAGGAGCGAGAGATGCAGGTGATTATGTGGTGGACGTCTGGGTGATGCTCCTCTGACTGCTTGTGCTCTTGATGGCGAAGGTTGAGGAGTTACTCTTGTGACTAGAGTCAAAGTCACGCTCGCAGCGGCACTGGGAGGACTTGAGGTAGTGAGTGGAGCAGCACAGAAAGTTCTGCCTCAGGTCATGAAAAAGATGTCCGGCGAAGCACATGTAGATCCAGGGGTTGCAGCAGCTGTTCAGGCTCGCCAGCAGCATGGAGATAATGAAGGGCATGGCTGAATGTCAGAGCAGAGACAGAGAAAAAAATACAAATCAAATACAAGATTTACACTCAATCTGGACTGAAAACCAGCTCGTTATATCAGAGAAATGTTGATTCCAAATAAAATATAAAACTGTTAATATGAGTGTATAACGACAAAACGTCATTTGTTTTTTTGTTTTATCTCAACTGGCCGACTCCTTCTAAAAGCAAATATCTTAACTTGTCAATAAAAGGGAAAGCAAAGGGATTACAGGATGGTCCAGTTCCATTAAATATCCCATGATAATAACAAGTAAGATCATGAACAAGCCTTCCATTAAGGAGACATACTCGCCAACACCTCACTGTTTCTTCTCTGTGAAAAGGTTTGTTTTTTTAGACATGTCAGGTGTAAACTGATGAAGAAACACTTGTCACTGTTTTAGTTCAATATTATTTCAAAATAAAATTAGCCACAACAGAGATTGTATTATATTATTTGTCATCTAGAGGTTTGAAAAAATTAAATTATTCATAACATCACTGGACATTCCAAGTTTTGATTCAATGGCTTTTATACTCCAACTATTAGTTAGTTAAACTGAAATAAAACACAACTCGCTTTGTTTAGGTTCAATTCAACCCCATGTTTGGCCCTTATACCTAAAACCTTTTGATAAGTACTAGCAACTAGAACATTGACAGTTTAGGAACGTTCTCAAGCTTTTATTAGGTTAAACATAGCAGGATTAAGATTTTAATTTCACACTTCACCAGCCTGATGTTTCACTCCTATCAAATATTAATTAAATCAGAGTCAAAACTATGTAAAACAATTGATATTTGGACTTTTTTCATTGTTGAGATAATTTTTTTTCTTATGAAATTATGAGACGTCATCAGTCCAACTTGGTGAATGTGTGTTAACATTTTACTATCAAGCTGGAGTTTATAAGCCTACGGTTAGACCCAATTTTAACTTCACAAAACACATAAAGTGGTTGTGGAGCAAGAGTGGTATTGTAAAGCAGAGGTTCCCAACGTTGGGGTCAGGACCCCCATGTGGGTCACAAAACATTAAGCTGGGGGTCCTGAGAAGATCTCCACAAACCAAATAAGTTTGGAAATTCATTCCTATTCTCTGTACTTGATGCAAAAACTAAGAATAATAATCATCATGGATAGAAAGAGCGTGAGCTGTTGATGTTTACATATTAACTTCTTTTTTTTGCCTATTAGCAATGTTTATATGGTTCAGCCAGCGATGTTTGGCATCAAAGGGTTTTGACTTTGTTATTTTGTGAGTCAGAAGTTAAAGTGTTTGAGAATTACTGCACCAGAGAACCACTTTTACTTTTTCACAACCATTGAATTACTGCGCTTTGATGGTCAGAAAAAGTCTTCCTCTGATTTACTGACTTGACAGCGTGTAACTCACTTTAATTCTGTTGAATAGATGGTTGATTTCTTCATTACAGATCTTTAGTCCGTCGTGATGTGAGACACTTTCAGATCTTTAGATGTTAACGCTAAGAAAAAAAGTAACACTTAAACTCCTTTGTTCTTGTTGTTTGTATATTTAAATGCCAGCAGAAATGCAGACGTTACTGACGCACCCCCATCAGCACAGCAATGAAACCACCACAGAGTTACATGCATACTGTAGCTTTTTATTTTGAGTCTGACATGAGCTGATCAAAAATACCATAAAGCCAAAAATAATCAAAAAACAAACTTGAAGACTATTTCAGACTGACTTTGCTGTCCAGATTCATTCACATTGTTATCGTCCTCTGCTGGAATGCACAACACAGTTAATTAAACAGATATTGAGTGAAATTTAGTGTGAATGAGAGTCCTTCATGACGCACACTCCAAGTGCTAAATTATCTGGTACGATCCTGTGATGTGTGAGATGTGTGTGCGTAACGTTACTTTCACGATCTGACAATCTATAACTTCATAATGTTAAGATCTCTAACTCTGGTGTGAAAGGCAGCAGGTGACAGGTCAGAAAATGCAAAGCTTTTGCTTTAAACTGTATTTGACAACATTTAGGGCCAAATGGATTTCATCCAGGTGCACGTTTGGGCCACATTTTATCCACGTATGTTATAGACCTATAATGTATAATTTAACCAGTTTGCCATTTTCTGCAGAAGAAGAATCAACTCATATTAGATGTTTAAATCATGGTTGAACTCTGCAGTCGTGCCAGCAGTGTTTCTCAAACACACAGTCAGTTTATTAGAGGCAGAAACAGACCAACCTGACTCTCAGCACCAGAGTTCCCCACAAATGAGACAGTTTCAGAATTTAAACACGGTAATTTGGATTTTGTGTAACAAAATGAATCCTTGCAAACATATTTTTTATAAAATATGTTAAATTAATAGGAGTGGAAATGTTCCGTGCACAGGATTGCAGTGATACATTACACTGGTAAACCTGAAGTGTCCTGCTGGATGACATTTACACTGTTAACTGCAACGTCCACCTGACATTTGGCAAATGAGTTTCGGATTATGTAATTGGTTTGTATCCTGTATTTAACCTCTTCTTAGTGATTGCTAATCTTCTTCATAGTCTTTCTGTGCCTCTGTTAATCCTATAGCGTCTGCCGCTGGGATTTTATTGTAAAGTAGAGTCTAAAATAATCCTAGAGAAGAAATCAGTGTGAAAAACTGTCATTTTGAGGGTCAGACTGTGGGATTAAAACCAGGGAGAGGGAGCTATTTCTATTTCACAGTGTCAGAGGTTTTATCATCCACATTTGAGTCATTACCTCTGGAATGTAGAGCAAGTCAGACGGTGCAGAAGACCAACTGGCAGTTATCAGGAATTTATTATCAGAGCAGACGAGAGTGAAGTCTGGACCTAATTTGAATAATGGGGGGCACCACCATGAAAGCCTTGTGCTGAATTGGCTCTTGGTGCCTTTCACAGGGGAGTGATAGATCACAGAGGGAATGAAAAGACAAACTAATCACCCCCCCCGGTTGGTACATTTGTACAGCTGTCAGAGCTGCTGCTGATCAGATCCAAAGACTCCTCGGCAATTCATTTAACTCTGATGCTTGTTTCACGATGGTAAACAAGCATTAGCAGTAACCTCGTTATGAATTCTACTTTAACTGACGAAGTTTTTACTTTGCCTGCAAACATGCAACACGAGAAGTGACCTTTTGGAGATAAAGGACACTGTGACTGAACGCTGGGCATTGTGTCCGTCAAGCCCTTAATGCAAATCAATACACAAAGTGTGAGTCAGCTTGCAAAGACAGCAGGAACAGCAAGAAGATGTTTGTTTCTTTACTGATTTCTTTGCAGGGAGTTTGTGAGTCAGGGTTTAACCTTCATCTGTTTTTGTCTCCCTCATAATGAAATCTGGCTGCAAAATGTGAAACCATGGCTGATGTCCCTAACAACCTTCAAGAGAATGTAATTTTTTCTCTCTCTGTCTTCTGACATTTTCAGAAATCGTTCTGATAAAGCAGGTGCTGAAAATAGTAAACCTTCTCTCTGTAACGTGTCCTCCCGCCTCAGCATCATCATGACACAAAGCAGATGTCTCATTAGTCGGGGGCCATTTGGAGAAATCAGACAATTTAATTTCATATTTTATATATATTATATTTTATATTTTTTTATATTATTATATTTATTATTATAATTATATTTCACTATACATGTATCACATATATCGATGTGTGTGTGAATATATACATCAGTTTATTTTATATAAAATCTAATTGTTACTTTTCTTATTTACTTAATGAGTAAAAAACAAGGTTAAAGTTAAACAAATGAGGAGAGATAGAAAGATTTTGTGTTTTAAGTTTTATTTTTTTTATTTTTCTGTGCATAAATCTTCTAATTTTCTAAATAATTAGTACCTTTGAATGTGAAAAAGTAATGACTTCATATTATCTCTGGATTTTTGTTTTTTAATAATTTCTGTAAAATGATTGTATTATCTCTTTCAAACTGGCGACTACAAAATATATCTTAACTTATTTTTCAATTTAAATAAAACCAGCATTCCGTCTGCTTTTAGATCTCCAAGCTGCTGCAGCACACAAACACCAGCATGTGTCACTGCCAAGTGCAGTTCAGACGCCAGCTTCCTCCTGCAACTGATCACTTTCCTTTCCATTCACACTCTGGAAACCTTTGTTTACTTGTTTTTTGTTCGCATCTCTTCCTCGCTTGCTTTTAGTACCACAGAGAGGAGTGGAGTCAGACCCAATTACTATTTCATCAAGCAATATGTCGCCACTTGTAATGCATCAGAGTCCAGCTGACAGCTGAGCATGAATTGTTGGTGTGAACAATGCAGTTAGGGGGAAATCAGACCCTTTACACAAAACCTTACAAGAAAGCGACTGGGATTAACTGGAGGTTTCCCAGTATCTGACACAATTTTCCTGCATTATTGGCAAATGTTTGATGGTTTTTGGGTTTGTATTCTAAATATTTTCAGCATTAGTATCACAAAGATGACTTAATGCAAACTGCAGTTTTTGATTCATTTATTTAGTGAAAGAAATATAACCAAACCAACCAGGTTCTTGTGACTAAAAAACAAAGATCTTGAAATGTATTAGTCTGGAAAGAGTCACAAGGACACTTAGAAGACTTTGTGACTAATGCTTCATTTCACCAAAAACAAACAAATCCTACAACAGTCAAACATGGAGGTGGTAGTGTGATGGTCTGGTATGCTTTCCTGCTACAGAACCTGGAAGACTTGCTGTAGTTGTTGGAGCCATGAATTCTGTTGTACCATAAAATCCTGAATGAGCGTGTCCTGCAGTCAGTTAGTGACTTAGTTAGTTAGTGTGTTAGCCCACACACACACCTCGCAGGGCAATGATCTGAAGAACACCAACAAGTTTACTTTTAAATAACAAAAATAAACCAACAGTAAAAAAAAAACTAACAGATGCTTGCTGTGACCTTTAACAGGCCTTTCATGCTCTAAAACACTCCAATGTGACAAGAAGAGAGGAACAAAATTCCTCCACAGTGATGTGAAAGACTCATTACCAGTTATTGCAAACGCTTGTTTGCAGCTGCCAAGGTCACAACCAGTGAATAAGTTTATGATGCAATTACTTTTTCCCATTATTTTCGATAGATTTAGAATTTAAAAACTGCACTTTGTATTTACTCTGGTTGTCTGGCGAACTGTTTGCTGATCTAAAACATTCAAGTGCATAAAGCATAAAAGCAAAAATAAAAGAAAAACAGTATGAGCAGATATTTTCTCACCGCACTGTGAGCACAGCGTGGCACATGCAATCTAACAGGGTGTGGTTGTTTGAACAGATATGCTGAGACCACAGAAAGAGGCTGCTGATCGCTTGTTGTGTGTAAATGTCAACGTCTCCCCCCACAGGCACCAGAGCTGCTTGACGCGCGGTGGCGCACTGATTTGATTAATGATTTGCCGTCAATTGGTCTCTGCAGACCCAACAAGGAGGGTCAGGGGAAAGTTGTCAAATTCCCTGCGCCTCCTCATGAATACCTAAACAAAACATCTATACAGAAAATCATTATCTTAAAAAAACTAAACAAATTGGAATGAAAGGAAAACCCGCTCCTCAGATATGAAATGAATTTCTTCCAGATGTTTGTGCTGCTTGAACTGTGTCAAAGTTTATGTAGAAACGCGTTAAAGACATAAACACAGAAATCTCTAATAACTGTGAAATTTCTCTGAAACGCTCATGCTGCGCGAATCCAGTGGAGAGGAATAACATTTGTGCACCATGTAAACTGTTTTATTTTTCGCGATGTAAAAAAATGTGTTCTTCATGGGATGACAGGGAAAACAATGGCTTCTGTGTTGGCGTCTCCACATGTATAACGCGGAGAACGCCAGCCTTTTGCGCACTGGCGCGCGCCTCTCCTGATAAACTTGATAAACTTTAAATTCAACCTACCTTCACGGGGCGCCGCTGGATCCCATGCAGACCACATCTGGACAGAGAAAAAGGGGGTCCAACAGACGATGTACGCTAAGACAATGACAAAAGTCATTTTGACGGTGGTGATCTTCGCCTTGGAGATGAGCTTTACGCTGCTCACGCGGGCCAGCGTGTTGCTTTTGCAGGTTTTGGGCGTCAGACTGATGCACTGCTCACGTCTGGTTTTCAGTTTAAAGTTTTGCCATATTTTAAAGCTAATCAGTCCATAACAGATGCTCAGAATGGCCACGGGGATGATATAGATGGTGAGGCTGATCCATGTGATATAAGCTTTGGCTCCCCAGGGTTTCACAAAGTCGCCCCAGCAGTCGTACACTCCTGATCCGGCCGAGCCGACCTCTCTCAGGGAGAAGATAAAGATCTGCGGGATGCTGAAGAGCAGGCTCAGAATCCAGGAAATGATCACATAAAAGCGGTCCTTTCCTCTGTGCAGAGAGCGGAGAGGCTGACAAATGGCCAAACATCTGTCCACAGACATTAAAACTAACATGTAAGTGGAGGCAAACATCCCAACGACCTGCAGATATTTTACCAACCTGCACAAGATGTCCGGTCCATAGAAGCGAAATGTGATGTCCCAGATAAGTTGAGGGAGAACTTGAAAAATAGCCACGACTAGATCAGCGATGCTCAAGTGCTTCATGAAGTAATACATACGAGACTGGCTGTGTTTGGTGGTGTGGATGGCCAGCAGGACGCACAGGTTTCCCGCCAGAGCCAAAAACAGAACCAGAGCGAGCACCGTTACCTCCACCTTCGCTACCTCCTCATTCCGCTTCAGGGGGTTCGTCTGATTCCCGTTAAGGAGACTTGAGTTCCTCCAGGATTCATTGAACTGCCAGATATCACTTTCATTTAAAATACTTTCCATTGCTGCAGTGTTGTCGTCCTCTGCAGATGCGCGTGAGGTTGTGCAGAATCACAATGGTTCGGTCACCTGGAGGCTCTTAGGTGCCAAAGTCTTTCCTGCGTCCTTACAGGTGCCAGAACGAAAGGTAAAACATAATCAGGGTCAATTCGCGTCTCTCAGATGATAAAAGAAGGGATTTACGTTGTCTTGGACGTCACCCATGCTCTGTAAATGCAGAGGGAGTGAGAGAAAGGAGAAAATCCTTCTACCCATCTAGATGATAAAAACAACTGAAAAAAAGAAGCAGGAAACATCAGAACAGACAGCCGAGATGAAGCTCGCAGGTCTGTGCTTCTCCAGTAATTATTCTAACATCACAGTCAAAATTAACATGTTACAGTGAGAGGGGGTGGGGGGGCTGCAGAAACTGGAAATTCCAACATCTTCTCTATAAGCAAGAATCAGAATGGGCAGCAACAGTGGACGAGTCCCTATTATAAACTCCTCACCTCGTTGAAAGCAACAGAAAGTCTTAACTCATTGCCACCACTTGGTGGCCACGTGTAGGAGGCTACTTTCCATCAGTGGCACCCCACCCCCCCCACCCCCCATTACATTAAAGAACCCCTTCTGATATCCTTCTCAGAACCAGCCTGAGATAGAACTGGTGCAGAATACAGTCAACTCTAATTCTGAGATTAAAAACAAAACAGAACCAGGAGACACATTCAAAATGAGTTTTTTTTTTCATTATCACTCTGAGGTGAGGAAACAAAATCTTGTTATTGAGCTTTATAAAAACACAAAAAGGAAATGAGTCTTGAATGTAAAACTCATGCAGATTCATACAATTTTTAAAAATTCACATATATTCACATAGATATAAAAACCAAGCAGAAAATAAGGTTGTCTAAATATGTCAAATCAAGTGTTATGAGTTGTGCTTTGAATGTTAATGGATTCAGGGGTGTAACATCAGAACGTAACCCCCCACCCCCACACCACCAACCAACTCCCTCCCACTTTTGAAGCTGCGCTGGTAATAAATGCATGGATGCATTTGTCTGAACATAAAGTATTTGAGTCATAAGCGATTTTTCCCCCCCTTCTTCGTCTTCTCAGTAGAGGCACTAAAAGCACAGCCAACATGTTCCTAGAAAATCATCCTCGGTGTTATAAACATGCATTTTTTATTACCCATATCAGAGGGCATCTCAAACCGGATGTCCTCATCCGCTTTCAGCTTTTTGTAAAGTCTTATTGATCTGTTGAGGACATAAACTGTTGGACGTCAATGGGAATAAAACAATAAAGTTTTCTATTGATTTTGCTTGTGTGGCGTAAGAGAGAGCAGCTGTAGGTGTTATTATTTGTCTAATTATAATTCAGGATTCTATACAGGAAAATCATTTTGAAAGATGATCACCTCTGTGCACAGGAAGGACATTTGATTTTAGAAATTTTAGTGGCAGTCTTGTTTGATTGCTACCTTAACATTCGTGTGATCTTTTCCTCTGAACACATGTTTTTCTTTCATCCTGTAATTTCATCTGCAGGGAGATTTCAGGACTGAAATGGCAGCAGTATTCATCCCTGCAACTCATGTTTTCTAAGAAGGTTCGGAAAACATATAATAAATATTTGTCTAGATATTGAAAATATTTCAAACCAATATTAATTTCGTATGCCATTCTAAATCCTACTTTATTGATCATCTCATTTCATTCATCCTTTCTCTTGACCATGTAAATGATAGAGACCACAAACTATTGCTTCTAAATACTGACGATCAGCAAAACACAAAACTCATTAAGTTTATTTAAAAAGTCAGAACTCATTTTGCATCATTAGACCTCATTATCCTTTTATCCCTCTTTGCTGACTAACGACATAAAATTGCCATGTGACACGTGTTTTAAATCCTCCATCAGAGGATAGATGGATTCAATAAAAGACAAATCCTGCTAGATGCAAAACATTTGGTAACTCAGAAATAACAAACAGGATATTAGGATTAACAGAATCAGTTTCAATGTAGAAGGAGAATTAACATTAACATTAAAAATACAGTATAATTAACCCCCTAAACAGTTTGTACAGCACAAAAGACAAATTCCATCTTTCCTCTAAAACCTTCTGTGTGTCCAGTTCTATTATTATCTACCCTGAAGTCACAGACAGTTTGCCTTTGTTCCCAATTGTTATGTAATAAATATTTGTCAACCCTATTTGTTTTTAAATTCAACACAAGGGTCACAAGAACGCATCTCATGTAGTTCACTGAATAAACAACCTCGTGTCTCTGTTCAACAGTCTTTTTAAACCAGCGATATTATAACATTTCTGTTCAAGCCAGATGAAGAAAATCCACATTTATCTGAGACTTGCTTAATCCAAACTGACAGTATAAACTCTATTATTATACAGTTCCAATGACAATCATTCATTCTATGGCTTTATGTTACTTAGTGTTCAAAAGTTCTTCTTCATCTCCGATTAGTCTCTTTTTTTAGAATGTTTCATAACGGGAAGTTTCCATCTTCCCCATATACCTTAATTAATAATAAATGTTTCTACCAGAGGCTTTAACATACAAGAGGAATGAGGAGGAAATGACTTCTTCTTTTCTTCACTAAGCAAGTTGAAACTCCATCAAGCAAAGAAAACCTGAACAACTTCTGTCAACAAATATAAAATCTCTTCTTGCATTCAGTGTTCATTTAGCTGCTTTATTTTATGGAGAAAAGAAAATCCCATAAAGGATTCAGAACTATTTCCTTTGACTGATGAGTATATTAGTAAAGAACTATTTTTTAAAAGGATTTACTTTTATCAATGTAAAAGAAACAATATATGACCTTCTAACTCAGGAGGAAATAAAAAAAAGAGAATTGTGAACTAAAAATAAATCACAGGGAGTGTTTTGGTGCACCTCACCTGGTTTTTCTGAAAAATTTAATGATGCATGAACTTCGCAAATAAAACAATCATTTTTGTGGAATAAAACTCTTTTTATTGTATTTTTTCAGCAGAGATGAAACTGTTTACTGCTCGTGTTTTTGAACTGAATCTGTCTTTAAGAGAAGTTTGAACCTGTTTGTTCACTAAACCTGTTTTAAGCTAATGAAACAAAACTGAATGAAATGACTCTATTTGTCTGATTCTTTACCCTCAACACTATCAGTGACTTTAGAAAAGTGCTCGTTATACAGAATTCTGTTTTTGGCGCATTCGGTCATCATGTTTTACCTTTAGACGCCGCTGATGGAGAACAGTAAACATGTTTAATTGAACTCTGTGCTGAATCATCGCTGTGAAATGATTTAAACAATTTTCAACCAGTTGAAGTCATAAGCAACTTATTGCATATTTACTCTTATGAAGGTATTTGTAAAAAAAAAAAAAAAAAAAAGGTTATAAAAGTTGCCATTAAAAACAGTTTGAATTAGTTATTCTTTTACTTTGTTTTAACAAACCCAAAACGTTTATTTGATGTTTTACTTCTTTGTTCTTTAACAAAGTTACACAGCTGATTGAAAGTCCTAAAAAAAAGTCTTTTTTAACGTTACTATTATAATGTCAGGAAACATATCAGGAAAAACAAGGAGCTTTGTATTCTTATGTCCGGGTTTATGGAAGATGTGCTAAATTTATTTGTCGGAATTATTTGGGGAAACAGATGTTTTTCTTTTGGATCTGTTAGAACAGCTTTAGTTTTTCAAATACATCTTCATAAAAACACATTTCAACATCTTGAAAACTGCAAACAGACCTATTCAATTGAGTGTTTTTGTTAGATAGAAGCTTGTGAATGATGTACCAAGAGCAAATTTGAAATTAAGAAGAATTTTAGAGAGAAGAGAGAGATGATTATGGAAGATGAAACTCCATCCTAGTTAACATTTCTATATTTGTGTGTTTGTTGTATGTTTGTATTTCCTTCACACTGGATGAAGACCACACAGGGTCAGGGTGTAACGAGGCTTTACCAAAGCCTACAACCCCATCAGTGTTGTGCTAGTGAACCGTCATAGCGGGTCGGCGGCGGGGCTGTGATTGGATGTTCTTGTTTGTGGTCCTATGACAGCTTGATACGTCTCAGGTGTCCCGAACATCTCCTGATGGTTTTATCATCTTTTTAGACTTGATCAGTCTTGATCTTGAAACAATCAAACTTGGTGCACTTCCTGACTCAGTTAGTTTAGTGTTTCAAGCACTATGTGATTCAACTCATAAAAACCAAAAATATTTGAGTATCACATCTTATTACCAAATACTGACACACAAATTGTCACCAAACACTGGATTAGGATTTCAGTGAAAATGACTCCATAGATCATTTGGACAAGTTGCTCATTATGAATTCTACCCATGATTCATTGGGGCAGTGTCCCTTAATGGCCGTAATAATTATAAGACCAGAACAACAGAGAAATTGATGTAAAAGAGGAGCCTCAAAGTCAGAGCAGGGAAGAGTTTGTGTTGAATAATAGAATGCATTTATTTGTATTTGTTATCCCTTTTATTCAAATTACAGCTAAAAACAACACTGAAATATTTCTGTTTACAACTTGATACTGTAAAATACAAGAATTATGGCTAAAACATGGATATTGATATGTTTCTGAATTTAGTATCAAGCAGCAACTAAATTACTGTTGTCTTCTGTTGGCTGTTATTATAGTTTTACAGTAAATTACCACAAATTTCCCAGTAAACCTACTTTAAAATGTATTGTAAATGCATTGCATTGTGGGTATGTCTTAAGCTACATACTATTTTCAGGATATATTGTGTTTGTTCTGCTATAAACTAATTCATGTTGATTAACAATTTTAACAATTCAGTATTTTCAGTACTGACAGCAAAGAATTTACATTGTAAAACCTGTCATCTTTAAGAGTATTAAATACTACCATGTTAATCCCTCAGAATTCACTGAAAAAAGAATAAACATTTAATAAAGATTGCAAATATTTTCTTTATCTTTTCATAGAACACAAACAAAATAATCCTATAGCCATAAAAAACATTTATTAAAATAAAAAAAGACATAAAATACATTTAGTGACTATTGTTGGATTTCTTTGTGACTTTCAAATCTAAGTAGTAAAAATTATTTTGCATCAAGCAGATTTTAAAATGATAGAAAATATGGCCACGAAAATATTAGAAAGTTTTGAGTCATTATTGTCTTCCATTAGTTTAAATGTGTTCAACAAACAAATTAAGTTCATCTAGTTAATTATTTATTTCTAGTATTACTGTGTATAGTAATACTATAATGAAATAAACAGTGCAAAGGTCCGTCCGTTACTGACGCCCATTCTGAATCGATTGATCTTTAGTAAGAGTCTCACATGAGTCGAAGCAACACGTCATGTTTTAATAATAAACTGTTATACTGGTTTTGATGACCTCGTGTTTATGAATGCATTTAGGTTTCTCCAGTTTCGTAGATGATTTTGTCCGTAATGACCAAACTAAAGGTTTTTCAGAGGTCCCTGTTAGTTCACTTGAGAATTCAATTTAATCAGGAGATTATCTTAATAAATGAGATTTGGCTGTTTGATGTTTCAGTTAAAGAAATTTTAGGATGTTTTTCACATTTATATTCAAGGTATCTTCCATGTGTCTCCAGAGTGAGGTGACATTACCTGCCACAACAATGTTAAAGTAATCGTGTTAAGGTAAGAAGAAATCGATTGTTTTTCTCTGCAGGCAACCAAGTCTTTGTTAAAGGAAATTGTGTGATAACTGCAACAATGGGCAGCATTGGAGAGAAGGTCTGCTGAACTGAGTGACTTCACCACAACCATCACTGTCATTATTTCACTCATATGGGCTTAACTCAAGGACACGAAGACAACATGCAGCAAACCAGAGATGAAGCAGACGTGAGAAACTGAACTCCAAAGATTTTAGAAACGACATCTAAACAGACAGATTATCCTCATGTAGTTCTTCGTAAGAGCTAAAACCAAACGATAGTTAAAAATACATTAACAGTATTTACAGTAACATGCTGATAGTAAGATATTATAAATGTCAGGGGGGGTTTATACTGTAACAGTGAGAGCTTTGATTAACACTCTGCCTTTATGATGGGGAGTATAGTTCAGTGTGAGGAGCTGGTAAAAGGGATCAACTGAGGTGGATCAGGCATGAACCCAGTCTGCCTCAACTTTAGAGGTGTGTTGGGCTTCAGGAGAAATCAGGTATCAGGTCTGGGAATGCTGAGGAATCGTCAACGTGGAGTTGGAGTGTTGCTGGGGAGAGGAATGTCTGAGTTTCCTTTTCTGGATCTGTTGCCCTGGTGACCCAGCCTTGCATTAGTAGAAGAAAATGGATGGATGAATGTTTTAATTCTGTTCTATAAAAACAAGCGTTTATTGAAACCCTTTTATTTTAGTTCACAGCGTAATGATCCGTAAGCCATTACTTTCTATAACAGAGTTATTTCTGTCCCTCAATTGAACAAAACCAACACAGACAAGAAGCATCTCTGTGCGGCACGTCAGGCTGCAGGTTGGAGAAATAGTTCAAATAACTCACAGGCACTTAAAAGGAAAACTAAAAGCCAATGAGGTAAGTCTGGTGGGAGGGGGTCTCAGCAGATTTCTAAGAGAAGATGGTCACAGCAAGACATGAAAACTGCCAGGTGTAAATCTATTTAATCACAGAGATTATGTCTCACTGTGTGATTATAATCAAACATGAGGCCAAACTGGCAACAACATCAGACATAACTGTTAATCTGCAAGTTTACTGTTGGCATTTATAATTTCTGTGTGTCATTTGTAAACTTTGGAGTGAGAAATAGCTGCATTCAGCAATGAGTTTAGTTTTAATATAAACATTACATCAAAATAAATGTGGACAAAACTTGGATCACTGAAGACATCTAAACTAAACTAAACAATACAATAGGTATTGTGCTATATTTGGGTGTGATTTATTAATAAATTCATACAGTTTAAGATAAAAGAATAAAACCTTCATGTGGTGTAGATCACAAATATTCAGCATTATTTAACCAAATTTTATAATTCCCCCTAAATAATATGTACATCTTTAAAATTCTCTTTAAATTCAAGATTGTAATAAGACAACAAATTAAATGTTAAAACGTTCCCATATTCAAGGTGCAACATTGTTTTTTATCACAGAGACACCATTTTCAGGCAGGGCTTTTATAAAAGCTTAAGAATGAAAAATGACAGTCATCATGTATTCAAAGACATGTCTCGATGTTAATAAAAAGGGTTTGAGCGGCTGGTTGCCTCCAGCCCAGACCCACAGTTGCTTGGAGAAAACATTTGGAGCATTATAAAATAAAAAAGACCACAGAGATGCTGCAAAGCTAAAGAAAATATTTCTTTTATATGAGTACGGCTGGTGCTGCTTCTAACATGTTCTTAAACATACAGGTGATAAAACATGTTGATGTTGTCGTATATCAAATGAAAATAAAACTTGACATGGTTTGTCAGTTCTATTTTTTATTAATTTTAATGTGGCAATTTTAAAAGTGTAGAAAGTTGGTAATTTACATGGTTGTACATGAGGATCATTTTTGCATTCAGCTGATTTGTTGAACAGTCTGAGATCGAGTGTTAACTTCCTAATAACAGCTTGAAACAATAAAAAGATTTAAACATCAGTCTTTAAAAAATCTGAGTACTACAGGGATAAAAATGGAAGGAGGGTTTCATCTTGACACAATGAGGGAAAATTCTGATGAAGAGACACTGAGAAATCCAAGTTTTAAGTCGCTCCGGTGAACGTGAGGGAAGATAAGATAGACTAAAGACGGAAAAAGTTTCTTGCTCTGGGATTTTCCGATATTAATGATGTTGTAGGAGAAAATCAGATTTTAGGGGATTTACATGCTTTCAGGCTCAGTTCAAGGTGATGAAAGAAAGAAGGTCAGAAGACAAAAGTCTGTAGACGTGTGAGATTATGATGAAAAATGACTTTAATGAAGAGTAAAACAGCAGTTTGGAAAAATACTTGTGGCTTAAAGTGGATTCTGTATAAAACTGCTTGAACACTTAAAATGTTATCAACAATGCACTCGGTCTACATGTCCTTCCTGTTAATAAAAACAAAAGTGATTTAAAACGAAATGAACAAATTTCCTTTATTGTTATCTGTTGACATCACATTATAATCAGACTTAGAATCAGTTTTATTGAGCCAGTGTGTGACACTCACATGGATTTAGGCTGCAGTTTTGATCTTGAACTTCTGAACAGACATAATTAGACATGGTAAACAGACACGAGATACACGAAGCAGCATCTTGCACCAGAAATGCCTGATTGATATTTAAAGGTTGTTTTTATGGATTAAATATGTGAGAAACATATAAGAAAAAGTTAATTCTTTATAAAAGTGTTAAACATGTTTGTTCAACATGGAGATCTGTAGCTCTGTCTGGAGAGACGAGGTGAGATCCTGGGTGAGAAGGTCCCTGCTGATGATCTCTGCCCTTTTCCTCATTCTGGAGAAGTCTGGGTCCTGGATGGAGGGCAGATCAGGACCAGTGATCCTTTCTGCAGACCTTATAGTACTCTGTAGTCTGTTTCTGTCTAATCTGGTTGATGAACCAAACCAGACTGTGATGGACCGGCAGAGGAGGAAGTTCACCAGCAGCTCCTGTGGCAGGTTAAACCTTTTGAGCTGCAGCAGGAAGTCCAACTTCTGCTGGACCTTCTTAATGACCAGGGGCCGTATTCACAAAGACTCTTATCTTACCGCTAGGTGTTACTCCTAACTCGCGTTAAAAGGTCTTACGTAGGAGTTGTCGTCTAAAACCTATTCACAAACGCACTAAGAGCTACTTTTACGTAGGACAAATCCCTAAAAGTAATCTAAGAGTGACGTCCCTTTGCTATGGAAAACGTAATTTCCTATGCATGAGTAAATAGCCGGACAGCAGTGTGATTGGTTGTTGAATGACACGTGTCAAACTAGGAAATGGAAAACTTCAATGTCGATAAAAGCGTAATTATGAATAGCGCAAATAGCAGAAATAATGCATGATGACATCTTTGTGTCGGCCACGAGACTGACACTTTATACAACTTACACACAATAGCCTTCTTACAGAGAGGGTGAAGTTTAAAAAAGAAAAAATGTGAAATGCATCATATTATGCGACAGACTGGCGTCCTATCCAGGGTGTAAAGTTGCATTTTCCCTGTGGCTAAATATCTTAGTGTCGCTGAAAATTTAATTTCTGGACTGATCGGGTTGTTACGTTTTAGTTAATATTCTTTGTGCAGTAATATTCTTTCTAGGTGCAATAATATTCTGTTTAATGAAAAAACACTTTCTGTTCTGTTTTAAGAATTCATTTATTTATAGATACTTTATTTAGTTTTATTGTGTTCTATTCTCTATCTTATTCTCTTGTTGTCCCCATCTCGTAACTTCTCTTCTCTTTAAACTTGACTCAGGGTGCTCTGCACTAGAATTCCAATGTGCATGGGACGACTGTTTTTATGTGCAAATGGAAAATAAAAATCTTGAATCTAGTTGGAGACGTGATCACATCCCGCACCAAATCTACAAAAAGTTCAGTATCTTCACAATTTAGTCGGTATTGTTTGGTCAATTCAGAATCATCCAGAGTGTCCAACACATTGCGTCTGGCTGCAGCCCTTTTGGGAGTCTTTGTGAGGTCTTAGGGAGTTAGGAGTCCTCTTGACTTATTTTAAGGACTCCCAGACTTAGGAGCTACTCTCAGGCCTAAAAGTGGTTGTGAAGTACTTTTATCTTAAGAAACTAGGAGTCCTAAATTTAGGAGTTACACGCCCACATTTTTTAGGAGTTACTCCTAAATTCGCCAGTTAGGACCTACTTTTAGCCCTAAGATTCTTTGTGAATACGGCCCTAGGTCTATCAGCTCTTCATTTCAGGTCCTGGGTGATGCTGGTCCACAGAAACCTTAACGCGTATGCCACAGACACAGGCTCCTCCTGAGGTCCACTGCCATTTCCACAGTTTATAGAATGTTGAGCTCTAGATTGTTCTGACTGCACCACAAGCCCAGTTGGTCCACTTCTTGGAGGCTAAACCAGAGAGCTGGGAAAGTTTAGATGGAGGACGTCTGGAAGAATGAAGTCAAGTTGAAGTCAAGAAAAGCATCCTAGCGCACGTCCGTGCAGGTGTAAATAAAATGTATCCTGCTGTATGTATCATTTTATTGCTCCCACTGTGTTTCATTATGTTCATGTGACCTCTACAACAATGTTCCTTTCCCATCTGGACTCTGTTACATCTATATTTACACTTTCCTCAATGTCAACAATAGCAGAATATTATAAAACCTCTAAAAATACAATTTATGTCTGTTAATCTAATTGTATTGTCATAACCAGCAACATGACTGCTGGGTATAACATTTAACCTGCTAGTTAAACCTTCACTTTTTCATTATTTTCAGTTTTTCATCCAACGTTGAGTTAATGTGACTCTGGTGATATTTGCTTCTGAAATAACTGTTTAATGCAACACAGTTATGTCAGGTGTTTGTTCTACAATCAGTATATTGTTTTACTCACTTATTTATTTTTTTAGTTAGGTTCATTTTTTCTTTTATTTACATAGCACCACTTCACAACAAAGAATATTTTATGGCTCTGAGCTGAAAACAGAAACAAAAAGTACGGAAATGATGACTGGATGAAAATATTATATTAAACTTCAGAAAATTGAAATGTTATCACAGCCAGTTTATGTCTTAATCCTATTAGATATAAATGCATTCCAGATTAATTCAACCAATTAAACACTTTACTTGCGATTGTTTTCTCCCTTATTAGCAGCAGTATAGTTACAGTTGATAGTTACAGATAGAGAGGAGTGAATGGAAATTAAAAACCAAGTTAAGAATTGTGTTGAATGAGCTACCCACTAATGATCAGGTCTGGAGAACACAATATGTTAATTGTTAGATGAGGAAGTAAACCTCAATGACAGATGGCCCCCAAATTAAATTCTGCTCGGGGCCCCATTAAACGTCACACTGGCTCTGTTCTCAGGGATCAATAAAACCTCAAAACTCCTGTTAAAACACAAAACCCAGAGTGAGAGAAGCCATCCACATGGTAGCTGGTATCTATATGATTAGACAGAGAGGGAGTGAACAGGTGTTGGCTGTTTGTCAAGTCACATCACTGATATGAAAGCTGACTCCATAGCTGTAAAATCAATACAAAGTATCAGGTTTGAACTGATAACAACTTAATCACTGATCAGTTTGCTGGTGATCATATCTAGCGTAATTAAAAGGGGTTAGTTTGGTCTCCACTTGTTGCTGCTTCTATAAAAAAAACCATGCAGCATGTCCTACCAGTAGCTCAGCCGTTCTCTGTGCTGTTCCCACACATGCTGGGCTTTGAGCTGACAGATCTAATTAGAGACAAGATTCAGGCCTGAGTAATGAAGTAACATGTGAGGGATCTGCACACTAATACTGTTAACGCCTGTTACTTATATAATAACCTGGCAGATGAGGTTTATAACAGAGGATCTTATGACATAGGTTGCATGCAAAAGGTAAATAAACGCTGGATTAAGTCACCTCCAGCTCAATGGGGACATGACTGCACAGCACCAGAGCCGGCCATGTTTCTCAGGTTTTACAGATTACTTAAATATTTAAAGAGAAGTCGTGCATTATACCAGAAGCACACATTTATCACCCAAGCATGAAGCTCTAATAGTTCTAACTCCCATTCAAGGACGTTTGGGTTATCACACTTTATATCTACAGAAACACATTTCTCTACCTGTTTATATGAATCATCATTGTCAGAACACTGAACAAAATCTCTTTAGGCTACAGTTAATAAAGTTGTAACCAAGTGACATAAACTAAGTTATTTGTGATATATGTGGCTGCAGCCATGCTGGACATGTTTTCTAGGCCCAGAATAACTATTACAATGCATTAAAGGATAACAGTGTGAAATGGGAGGCTTGCAGCAGAGTGCTCCTGGTTTGGATGTTATGAGTGAAGAGTAGAATTTTAAAATAAATGTGTTCGTTCAATACATTAAATAATTAGTTCACGTTTACCAGTAATTTGCTTGAAGCTGTTTCTGTCCCTAGATCTCACAAGTGTTTTGCAGAGATTAAAAATGGCCTAAATAAATTGAGTTTCTGCTGATTGGTTGGTCTTAAAAATGTTTATTATGAGTAAAATATATCTAGAAGGTTAATCTGGGATTTTGAGCTAATGAGATTGTCAGAATATGTGTTTGTGTTTATTTCTGTCATCATGAACAAACAGATAAACCTGTAACTGGTCTGCTAAAGGATCAAGTTATTGGTAAAACCTTTGTCAAAGAAAAGGTTTTATCTCTTTTCCAAACAGTTTCAGGTAAACATCGTCTTATCAAAGCAACTTCATACAACAGTCGTGTGTTTTAAGTCTCTTGATTGTTGCTTTCATGTCTTTTGTTAAACGGTGCCAGTTTTTTGTTCGGATGATGTCCAGTTTAGGTTAGTTGTTAAAACGTATCATCATAATCACCGATTCAATGTGATTTCAACTGGATATGTCAGTATCTTCATGTAATTATTTGCAGTCCAGTGAGATACGAGTGTTAACGTCAAGATACGTGTCATTCTGATGAAGAATTCTCAAAATACATTTACATTCACAATAGAAAATGTTATTTCTCTGGTTGGTTTGGAATCCACAAAAACAGCTGCAGAATTACTAACAGATGTTCTTTGTGCAAATTACCAACACAACATAGCATGTAGAACAAGATGTGTTTGCATTTAGCTTTTTAGCATCCAAATACAAATCTGTCACAAACTCAATCATCTAAACTGTTGGTCATGTTCATGTTCACTGACTTTCTACATCAAACGTCAAAACATTAATTCTCTCTATGTTAACAGCTGTCATGTGATCTTTTCTCAACGTTCTGCTGCCATTTTTATTTACTCTACAGATCAGACAGTGAGTGAGACAGATAGTCTAATCAGTATGTAAACAAATCTCAGAGAGGATTTACGTTGTGTTGAGGTTATTACTCTTCTGAGTAATGAACAATTAACAGGTGCAGAATCTGTCTGATGAGCTTGTAAAAACAATGAAGATGTAAAAGTGAAATAATGAGCATCATTGAATTTCTCCTGTGACATTGGGACTTTGAAGCCAATAGAAATCCAAGGGCATCATGGGAGCTTAGAGAGAGAAAGATAAAAAAGGAGCGGGTGCTGTGTGGTATCAGCTCATCGTCATAGGACTGTTTGGATAGCTGGAGAAGGGAGGGGTCAGTAACATCACCAAGGGCATCACTGTTACCGAGGTGGACAATATGTAAGAGCTTTAAAGTGACATTGTTCTGTCTCCTTTGGGCAAAAAAAGAAAATAGCAAAGGAAGCAATCTTCACTGTAACACTGTCACATAAAAGCTTTACTGATGTTCATTTGTCAGTGCAGCATGGTACGAAACCTGATTGAACCTGATTGAGAGAAATAAGCAACCAAAATAAAACCTAGAATCCTAAAATGTATTAGTGCAAACAAAATACATTTCATTAGATGTTTGTATATAATATGTCCTGCTGAAGGTAGCCTGGAGCTGCCACGTATCAAAGCTGTCACCGGGATGAGAGGTGGAATCAGTTTGTGTGAGAAGTATGTCTTCGGACCGTGGAAGGGAACCAGAACACCGAGGAAAAAAATGCAATCAGCCACAGGGAATAGATCCAAACTCCAGACTGAAAGTCTCTAACAAAGGCACCATGAAAAATGACTGCAGCACCAAATTTACAACTTTCAAATTCCTACAAAGGGATCTTCACACTGGAGAAAATAGGAAATGATTGAAGTAAAATCAAAAGAGTTTGTGGGATTTTTTTCACAAAGAAAAATCAGACAGAAACCATTTTAGTCTGGAATAATAGGATGTGGTTATAAAGTCTAAATTAATGAGTTCAACTTTGTTAGACTAAGAACAGCTGAGTCCATGAATAAAAATAAACCACATCTTGTTAGAGTTTAGAGGTTAATGCCGGGGTAATTCTTTGTTTAGTCAGTAAGTAACAGCCATTAAAGGAAAAAACACCCAGAAAAAGCCCCAACATGCCCACAGCTGGAGAAAGTATCTGTAGAAAAGCTTTTAAGATAAGTTTTGGAGTTTGTGTTACTTTCTACGTTATTTGTAAATGTCAGCCCTCCTTTCCACTGGACGCGACGTGTTAGCGTGGCATATTTTTCTTGCGAGATCAGCTGCATGTCCCTTCACACCGGGAGCGATTTAGACATGAACCACTTGCGAAAGCGTTCCATCCAAAGCACAAAACCCCACGAGAATTGCAAAATCACTCGTGATTTCCGCAGAACACGCAACAACAAGCAGGGAGAACGACGACATGTATATGCAGAAGGTATGTGGTATATTTTCACACAACCCGTCACAGCATGAGTCCTTTATTTTGAAACTTCCGGGTATTTTATGTTTCTAGAATGCCTGATTTCCTGTCTGGTCCAAACGAATCTGCCTAGCTTGATGTGTTTTAGAGGTGTAGTGCAGAAAAAATAGAACTGCCGCGTAAAGGCCGCGACACTATGTTCTGAGAAGTGTCCGATTTGCGTTGCTTCACACCCGGTGTAAACGGTCCCATTGACTTTAATGACAGCTATCAGCTGCTTCTTCTTGTAGCTCGTACGGAGCTCCATTTTCATTTTCCTCCAGTTTTCTTTTCTTCTCTTGTAGAAATAGGTTTTACAGAGATCCTAAGGAGACACCAGGCCAAAAAAAAAATCTATTTCAGGAGAAAGTATCTTGTGCACATGAGAATCCAATTATTTGTTGGTGTCCCCTCAGGGGCTCTGTAATATTTGAACAAATTACATAAAATATAAACATTAAATGGTGATACAGAATCAGTGCAGCTTTTATGCATGTTAACTTTTCCCATTTTGAGCTGCTGACTTTAATATGTTTCCCTAGTTTTACTTTACTTAACTGTGTTACTGAGTATTTATCTTTCTACTTCACACATGATCTGTCTTAATTTTTGCTTCAAGAGTGTAATGCAGTTGTTGTCTGACAGCAGGTAACAATCACAAAAAATGAACTTTTACTCATGATCCAGCTCAGCATGAAAGAAGGCCAAATCAGGGATTAATAATCCAATTTAGTTGAAACAAAACATAATCCTCTTAAGTGCCACATATTACCCTGTTAATCAGTCTTCCAGTGTCCTATTAAGAACATATCAGAGGATTATGTTCTTTCTGCATTAGTGCTGAGATTTCTCTAATGTCTGAGTTGCCAGGAGCTCATTGTGGCTCTAGATTTTGCAGCACTGGCAAGAAAACAAAGGCACATAATGATTCAAATATTAGCAGCATATCTCCTTTTTTAATGACTGCATTTATGCATTTTCAACCAGTATATTAACATGTCGGGCTCAACAAGTCAAGTGTTACACACATCATTACAATTTCAGCTACAAACCTAAATGTGTCTCTTAATAGTAAAAGCAAGTCAACCAAAAGAAATAAGTTATTATATAAAATTACATAAAAATACTCATAATGCTTGCGTTTGAGAAGAAAATATAGACAATACTACAGGGCTCAGTAATTTAAATTGATAATTAAAATGGAGATAAAGGTTTGCTACATTTTCAAAAGCTTATCAACTTTCCCCCAAATACAAATTTGAACTCAAATGATTTGTTCATATGTTTTGAAATATACACTTGTCATCAAAGGGGGTGTAGTTGGAGGCTCAGGAGCATCTAGGACTACATTCTGTTTTGTGTTTAATAGGAAGAACCTGTTGGGTTAGGGTTAGAGGGGGGCAAAAGGGGTGGGGCTACAACCAGTCCATCACATGGACACACAAAGAGAGGCAAACATTCACACACACACACACACTCACACTCAGAGCCAATTTAGAGTTCACAGTTAAACTATCAGACATAGTTTGGTCAGTGGGAGGAAGCTGGAGTCCCATGGGAAACTCCATGCATGCTCAAGGAAAACATACTAACTCCATGCAGACAGATCCTGGACAGGTTTTAAACCCAGGACCTTCTTCCTGCAAGACAACATTGCTACCAACTGCACCACCATGCAGCACTGTTGCAGCAACAATAAGTAAAAACAATCACATTTATTTGTTTAATCTTAAGGGTTATTAGGAACACCAAGAATTTGTGATTGATGGGAGAAGGTTTGCGTATAACTCCAAAAAACACACAAAGATATCCTTAAAACACCAAAATGGTGAGGGGCCAATGAAAAAAAGGTTAAAATGGTGCATTCCACTTGAACTGGAAAGTGGAAACTGAGCATCAAATTGCAAAGGTCATCTGAACTACACCTGTGAGTCAGATTACTAATCCAGAAAGATGGAGGTTCATGACTAACTGCATTCGAACCCTGGACCTTCTGGCTGCAAGGTAACAATTCTACCAACTGCACCACCGTGCAGCTGCCAGAATAAAGTGATTTATAAATACTCTTTTCATCCTCAGCTCACTTTGATGTTCTTCAGTATTTCCTTTTTTTGTGGTCAGTCTGAATTCAGCACCAAGTGACCTTTTTCTAA
>SSNP01000080.1:123195-211586 GCA_006937955.1 Pachypanchax playfairii
GTTTTAAGAGCAGATTTAAAAGTTCCTGAGCTTGTGGAGAATCTGATGTGAAGAGGTAAACTGTTCCAAAGTCTGGGTGCAGCTATAGCAAAAGCCCTCTCTCCTTTAGTTTTTAATCTGCACCTAGGAACTTCTAAAATCATCAGGTCTGCTGACCTCAAAGATCTCCTGGGCCGGTAGATGTTAAGAAGCTCTACCAGGTAAGGTTAGTGCAGTGTGCTCTTCCAGCTGCACCCTAACACAGTCTAAGAGAGATGGGACATAGAAAGTAGCAGGTAAACTGACAAGTACAAAGACTGTAGCAGCCTCATTACACAGAAGAAGGTTTTCCAAATTGAAGTTGTGTTCTAAAAGGCTCAACTGTTTTTTTTTTTACTGATAGACTGAATAAATAAGTGTCTAATAATGCTGTCTAAATGTCTGGGTATTATTTTTGGCATTTAAGGACATTTTAATAAAACTATTCATTTCAACCAAAAACCCTCTTCAGGTTAAAACCTTGCACTGCACTTGAATTTGAATCGGGCATTTCAATTGGCTGAGACCTTATTTTAGAAGTCAGACTGTATTAGTGACGGCAGCATCTTGCTGCTGTGGAGTATAAAAGGAGCTCAGTCTCAGCAACATCTCAATACCAAGTTGGAGTTGGAATGAGGTGCAGTGGCTGCAGCTGCACCTGTTGAGGCAGAATCACACAATATTACTTGAGCTAATCTAAATTTAGCTTTGGCCAACAACAATGTACCACTCAGAGACGGGTCCCATTCTATGTTGCGATGCTGCTGCAGGCTCAGCATCTATCGCCCCAAGCAGCTCATCATCCATCGGCTCAAAACGATACGGCTCAGGGCCGTTTGCCTCCTCCCCAGAACCTTGCTGTCTTTCCTCGGTTCCCTCTAGTGAAGGAGGTGGAGAGAAATCTACAACCGCCAAATTGCTTCCCTCTGAGGCAATGGAGCTCACGTCACTATGGCTTTCCATCTTTCTGGCCGCCCGAGCCGCTGCAACAAGTCAACTACAGCCTAGACTACGCCCAAAATGCAAAATTATGTTTCAGAATTTTGGATGATTTTTAAAAAACATATTAATTTGTTAAATTGAATGACTTCTACTTAATGTCAACGTTTTAGCCAAAAGGACCAAATATGAAAGTAAAACGTTTATTTTTTTAAAACGGACTCTCTTCTCTTATCTAACTGGTGAGTCATTATATAACATGCATTCATAGACAGCACAGGAAATAAAACAGTGTAGGCCTCAGTCTCTCTGTAACTTCAGTTGATCTCTAGCCTTCTTCCACCTCTCCATTCCTGCTCACCCTATTGGCACATTATCCCGATTTTCAATAGCTGCCATGATGCAGATTGCATTAGCTACTGAGTGATCAAATTAGGTGCTGGCATGCTTACCCGCCTCCACAATCACTGGCACTTTCTGATAGAGACAACTGCACGCTTACAATCAATTTGCTGTTCTAATCTAATTGGGAAGCGCACGAGCAAGAGCCAGCGTCGCCTGGTTTATTTCTTGCACGCTTGGTGACGTGAAAAACAGATTTTTACTGCTAAACAAAGACACACGCGCAAAACCAGAGGCACCCACACACGCCCACAACAACCAAAATGAAAACATGCAGGGGGATGTGTAAAGTCTCTTCCTAACCTTCTTATCCACACGTCCTCATGGACACGCACTCTTCACTGCATCCACAAATAAGCATTTCTGAGTCCTGCTTCTCCCATGAGCCCACTGCCTTCCTGTTAGGAGTTGATTAATGTTGAGCAGATAGAGTAAGAGGGAGATGATGTTCACGCTCTTTCCTAATCAGTTCGTTTTTTAGAGATGCTTTTAACTGCTTCACAAACAGGTGGGGGTAGCAATTAACACCACTATCCTGCTCAAACTTCAAAAAAGGCTGATTGTAAAAAAAAAAATGTAATTATAATAAGGTGTAAGTTATTTTATACAGCGTCTGACTTTGATTATTTTCTTGAATTCTTAACAAAGGTTTAATATGTATGAAAATGTTAGAAACCATGCAGAGATGCATCACGTGAGGAGAATGGCTTTTTATTCACATTTTCTGACTAATTTGCACCCGAAATCCGACTCCAGTTCTGTTTTTCCTTCTCTTTCAAACACCCAAACACGCTCCTTCACAGTGCAATTAAAATGACACAGTTTACTGTGGTTAACGAGTAAACAAAGTCAGGAACAAAAGCATAAATGAGTTTTTCCCTTGTGAAACGAAAAGATGCATTATTTTATAGATTTTCCCTTTACTTTGTCCTATTTTACATTCATTATTTTCTAAATTTTAAGATTCCAAACTTACACCTGAAATAACACAGAGAAACATTTAAAAACGATAAACCCTACGCGTGTTAAATCCTGACAGCAGCTGTCTTTGATCATACATCAGAGCGACTAGTCAACCGCATGAATCAACAACATTCATCCCACTGAGACAGAAAAACAAATAAAATCAATATTTGCTCCCATGAAGCTTTACTCCAGCCTCCATTGTGCAAACCCCAAACGTCTAATCGCTCTGGGTGAAAGCAGCTCACTCACACGGCTCTCCACTAACACATGCAAGCAGTTCAGTGTATGAGAAATGCTTCTGTTCGTTTGCAACATGCAGCTAGTGTCCATGTGTAAAACCACTACTGATTTCACCTCAACACTTGCGTCATGTGCTTCACAACTGACATGTAACAGATAAGATGATGAATCAGTCGTTGGGTCCGTGTGAGAGAAATAAAAAAAAAAACCAATTCAGAGGATTTGGTTTGATTGTGGAAGGAAACCAACACACACACACATTGTGAAATGCAGTTAAAGCCTGTTTGATTAAGTGACTGTATTGACCAATCACAGGCCTCTAAAAGAAGCCTCATACTTTTTCTTGAGTCTATAAAAATAGCCACAAGTTTGAAAGTGGTCAGTGGAACCACAAGGGAGAGACAAAGGTTGGACACGGAGGAAAAATCCAGTTATCAGGCATCTGTTTTGGTGTGAGACAACGCTGCATCTATAGCAACGCCCTCCATCTTTGACATTCTGCATTTCACTTACAAGACTTGAACTGCAGGTGATGATAGCATTAAGACGCATCAAGAATAATCCGTCTTATCAGAAAAGATTTAGGATTTTAGCGTAATGTTTTTCATCAACTGTTATTGTTTTAATGTGAGAATCTGTTCAGTCTGAAACAATGCGCCTGTCAAGGATTTTTTTTATTGGTGGCGAGGTAAAACCAAAAAATGGTTACAAATCCTTGTATTTGCTATTATTGTTCATGAACTTACACCCTTAGCGTCATTATTTAAACTAACTAAATTAGGTCTTCATTATACACACAGAAAAAAATACCAGTGCCACCACTAATGGTTAAAAAGAATTTAATATTACATAAAATATTATAGATGTACTTTTAAAAATGAATGTTATCAAAGCATTATGAACTTTAGCTGAAAAGCGTTTTAAAATGAAACAGTCATTTGCCAAAGTATGCAGATAATCATTTGGCTTATTTCAGAAGTAGTTCAGAGCAAACCACATGATTAAAGCAGAATACAATCTACAGGTTTACTCACAATTTTTACAAAAATATGGACATAAAATATCTGTTTTGAAAGAGGTTTGATGATCTGTCGCATTACTGGCTATCTAGTAAAACTAGATGGAAAGTTACAAACAGCATTGTGCATCTCTGCTTGTAGAAGTGTTGTAGTATATTGAGAAGAAAACCAGCAGAGCAAAATAAAGGAGACAAGAAGCACAGTATCAGTGTCAAACAAGTTGCATCCACACAGCACCCAACATTGTGTTACCACAAACAAAGCATGCTCCATCTCCCAACATTATCTCATCTCCTATAACTGTTAGAACAGAAATACCCAAAGGCCAGCACTGGTCTGCAAGGCTGCTTTACATAAGTCCGGTATCTCAGTGTGCAGCCCACTGGAACACAAACACAGAAGACAGAGATCTGTAGCAAAGCAATAGTTAGAGAAATACCAAAAAGGCAAAAGTCGTAATCCAGTTTATGCAACATCAACAGCTGATCACGTATGACACCTCTGCTCTGCCTCCTCTCCTGTGTCTCAGGAGCCAAAAGTTGAGAGATTAGGAACCATATGTTCCACTCAGAGTCTTTTTTCTGAGTAAGACAGCAGCTATTTCATATTTGCTCAGATCCCGTGGCAGCACAGTGTGGCCTTTTCACAGTGGAACGATCATGGCTGGAGAACGGCTGAGTGATTTCAGGAATGGCAGTCATGTGGTTCTTTGAACAACATTTTTCAGACCTAAAGGTCACCGTCATTATCAAAAGATTCACAAGTAAGAGTGTCAGGGTGGAATCGAGAGATCAATGAAAAGAAAAGTTAATGAGTAACAGTGTGTTGATTCAACAGGCGGATACATCAGCATCTCTTCCAATAAGCAGCACGCGTGTTGCTTGAGCTTCATATCTACTTGAATGTCATTTCTAGTCATTTCTATAACATAATGTGACATATAAATGCAGTTAGAGGTGTCACTTCCTGTATAGTGCCATTAGATTTTCTTTTTTGTTGCTGTTGCTTTTGCCCCCTCCTGCACACTGACTGGATAATTCCTGCCATTGCACCACTTTACTGGTGCAGCTGTTTGCTGCTGTGCTTCATATAAAGTTTGCATTTAATGTCAGAAAAGTGCATCTTTGTCTCTTTAAGCATGAGACCTTACTATTTTTTCAGAAAGTCCTGGTCTGCATGTTAGTTTCTTAAAAAAATTCTGTAAAAAAATTTTGGTGGCTTGCAGAGATGATAGTAACCTGCTTCTATAGCAGATAATGGGAGCTAATGATCCTCCCGGCGTTTCTATAGAGAGAACAAAGCCAATTTAAATCTTATCAGTTCTAAAAAAAATCTCACAAACAAAACATGTACACACACATTGTTGAATCTAGTGAGGGAGGAGCTGTGTGGTTGCAGCACTTGTGTAAGAGCTCTGAGTCAACAAGGAAGATACTGCTTTTGGCACTGATCCTGCAAATGACCATCAAAAGCCTTTTTCTTAAATCTCCATCTTTTAATGGCTGCAGTGAACAAAGTTTAATGTGCTTAATACTGTCTAGCTGTAACACATAAATAAGACATTTTCTCCCTCTGCTACCACTTTGTTCCCTTTAGCACATCCTTCTGCAGCTGCTAACACAGTTATGTGAAGTTAAATTTAGGACATGCTCTCTGGAGTAAATAATAGCAGAGTCAGGAGTAAATTGTTTACCATAAACCTTAAACTGAATAGACTTTTCTCCAAACAAGGTCCTCTGGAAAAAGGAAACTTACTGAAATACAAGATCCGATCTTTTAAAGTTTGATTCTGAGGAAAAACACAAAACAATTAATATCTTACCTGCAGTCAATAGTTTGGAAATTCTGACTTAACAGCTGATCACACTGGGGTCAGGTAAGATATCACCTGTTCGTTACCTTTTCAACTCAAACAAAGTTTAAATTAGATGTGCACCATTAGTAAATGGGGTCCAATTAAATTATAGCATGGAAACAGAGGTTTTGGCAACTCTTTTACGAGACAAATATACTTTTTATCATCTGCAAACTTTATAGATAATGTGTATGACTCTTATCTGTGCTACTCCAAATACCTTCATGTAGAAAATAATGGTCAGAACTGTTGCTTACAGATCTGAACAATCTATATTTTGGCACATTTAATCTGAGTGTGTGGTCTTATGGAGCTCGGATGAAGATGATGAAATGCAGAGATAAGGCTAATCTTCACAAAAAGCTACTCTTCCAAAATCAGCAACATCAAATGGACAGATTGTGAGAGAGTCAAAAAATTCTTACAGTGAATTGCTTTTTCAAAGGTCATAAACTTCTGCTTAAAGGCCAAGATGTCCTTGCCGATTTAGCTGGATGTGCAAAGCTGAAATCAAGTCAATAAGCCATGTTGAGTTATCAGACAGTTACTTGACACACGTAAACAGGATTTGGTGTGTGAGCACCATGGAAAATGATGTTTCTGAAGATGTAATGTACATTATGATGGGCGACGATGGACTTCAACAGTGCAGCCTATCGCAATAAAATTATTACTAATTATAGCTACTAAATGAATAATCAAGACCAATAATCAATAAGAAAACCATGAAAGAAGCATATTAAGAGGACGTCACAATTATAGTCAACGCCTAAATGTTTACAAAATACTCTTTAAATGTAAAGTAAATTAACAGAAGAAGAAAAAGGCTGACAGTTTGGGAAATTAGCTCATGTTGCACATTGCAGAATGCAAACAAAAGAGCGCACACTACAGACTGAGGCTCATTTTTTAGGCTCTGTGTCTTTATCTTCATTCAGTTTGTTGCTTTGACACATAAAAGCATGATTCTCAGACGAACATTTTTGGTTTTAACAAACATATTTAAAATATTAAAAGAAATTTTGAGTAAATTTGTGTATATTTTTGTCAAATCAAGAAGAAAAATGTATTCATAAGTTTAAAAAAACCAAATCATTTGCTTTTAACGCTTCAAACCTTAAACCTTAAAAAGAGTATGAACAATTTTCATTTAATTACAATATAATAATTGGATTCTGTAATTTATTTCCAGATTATATCATAATACATGGTTAGTAAAATTGGCCATCTGTAGTTCACCAGAGGGCAGACAATATGACTAGAGTATAACTGCAGGTTTGTGAGGAACGTACTAATGCAACTAAAGAGATAGTAGAAATTAAATATCATATATCTGGCATTATAAAATTAGGAAAGAATTACTTATTTTAGCAAAAACGTCAGTGACTTTTAAGAATATTTATCATTGATAGTTCTTACTTATCAAATTAGCTGGTCACTCTTGTCATGTTCATGTTTTTATTATGTAAATATCTTTAGTTCACTGATGTTCATCTGACATTCACTGATGATCATCAATGTCACAGAGTTGAGATTTATTGTGTGTACAGTGTTGCTCTGTTACAAGATTTAATAAAAAAAAACTTTACGATCATCAAACTTCTGATTGAAGTGACCGACATTTTAATATCCACCCACCTGCACATTTACTGCAGAGGTAATGATCATCTCCTCTGGTCTTTCACCTGACATACAGTCTGACTGCAGAAATATGGTTATTTTCTTCAGACACTCATCTTTGTATGTGTCACTGAACCTGCCCCAAATTAAAGCTCCAGTATCATCTCCATGTCCGATACCGACTGGTGACTCATCACTAAATATTGCTTTCATCCGACCATCTACAGTCCATGACTGTTTATCTTCAGCTCCCTTGAACTTTGTTTTCTTTTGATTTAATGATCATTTTTCTTTATGCAATTCAAACAACCTTAACTAAAAAGTTCAAGTCACAAACACTGACTCTTATTTAGAATCAATTATGTTTCTTTTTGGTATTTGTTTTGTTTTATTTAGCAAAACTCTCTTTAACATAAATCAACTTTATATATTTTTATTTGAGATTTTTATACTCTTATCTTGTTTTTTCTTATTCATATATTTATTCTTATTATTTTTTATATTGATTTATTTTACCAATTTATTCGTATCTGTTTTTATATTATCACTTAGTTTTTGAATGAGCAGGAAACCTAAGCAGGAATGATTGGCCCATTTTAAAAATGTATAAACAAACCAAGTCAAGAGAACATTGTTCTCAATGCTTAAAGTAATATAAGCTTTGGAAACTTGATGATGATTAAATAAGATTTTAACTATGAAAACAAAAAATTCAAACCCACAAATACTTTTTCTAGACAAAAAGCATGAAACATTCAGGTTTCTGAGTCTTAATTAACAGAGCTGACAACATCTCAGGTGTGGCACAAAGAGGTAGAGAATTAAATGAGTGTGAATGTAACTTATGACAGAGTTCAAGATGGAAAACATCCAACTTCCTGCTGTTTTATTTCTTTTCTTTCATGTTCTGGGGCCCAATAAACAAGAAACCTGCGTTTTATTAAACCCCGTGTAAAGTAACAACAAATGTGTGTTCTGAGTTTGTCACTGCACAGGAATATTAGTTATTAGTCATCCGGCCAAATTTGAATGATTAAAAACACTGCATATGAAGCATATGAAATTTGGTTACAAAATAATGAAAAAAGGATCAGTTTTCTCTGCTCTGAGACGCTGGGGGCGTGTCCGCTGCAGGCGCTGAAACCTGTCTGTCTCATCCTCTAGCAGCACCTCCTTCTCTTCCCCACATCACTGCATTTCCTCCGTTTCTGAGTTCCGGCTGGTTCGTTAAGTTTGAGGTTCTACCCACATGTAAAACTGCGCATCGCTGCTTTTTGAGGAGTTGAAATATTTCCACACAACCGCAATGCTTCAGACTTGTTGATCAGTGAAGGAGTGGAATGTGCTGCTACGCCATTCTGAGCTTTGTTTAGCATATGAAGGCAGCAGGTGGCAGAAGTAGCTCCTACCTATCATGCTGGTTTAGTAACTGTCTACTGTGTGGCTCCTCTGCACCAAATCGACCCAAAGCTTTTTCAGACGGTCATCCCTCGGATGAAGGAGTGGTAAAACCACTGAAGCTACCGCACTGTACGGTTTTATATGACGAGAGCAGCAGGGGGCGGGGTTATCCTGACCCGCCCATAAAATCCTGAAACAGAAAACTCTTGAAACGCAATTTGAAGGCTAGCTCCACAATTCAGTTTTTAATTGTTGGGAGGTTTTTCGCATGTTTAGAACAGTACATTTATTATGTTTATAATGTGGTTAGAAGAAAATAGCAGAATTCCCTTTACACGGTCTTTAAATTTGATGAAGGAATTCAGAATGTAGCAGGACTTCAGTCCGTCTTAGTCCACTCTGCAGAAAAAAAGCCAAAATAAATTATGACACTGTCATCTGAGTCTGCGGAGTCTAAAAATAGCTTTGCATCCACAGGCAAGTGTTCCCTCTGCAGACTGCAAAATGGCAGGCTGGCGGATAACAGGCATATTAAGTGTAAACACATAATATGAAGCGTTGCAGGTCAGAGGGCGTCGCCACCTCCGGATGGATGCTTGGTGTTGAGCTGGAGTTATTATTTCTGAGATCCACCATGGAACAAAGCCTAGTGTTAACCAATAAAAATGTAATGCAGGGGAACAATGCTGAGGAATGACAGCTTTAATAATAAAGGAGTCTTAATCACCACAACCTGCATCTTAAATGCTCAACTTCACACAAAAGCACAGAGAGGAATGTCCGTCTTCCAGCTCCAGTTTTTACCCAACAATCAGTCTCAGAGACAGATGCTCCCTCGCAAACTTGCATGTATCACTTGTCGACTCGCGATCTGCTTTCTGCTCTTTGATGGAATTGTGGCTTCAATCTCTGATATTCTGCAACACAGGAATTGCTAAACAGAAAGCAGTTAGGGGAGTCTGAGTCCCGAGCTGAGGAGGTATTAAAGATGTGGTGATGGGCTGAAGAGAATCAAACAAGGTGCCATCCTTATATGCCTTCAACAAAACCCTTTCTCTGCTGCTTAGAGCCTCCAGGCCAGCAGGGGGCCCCACATGTGTTTAAACATCCACATAAAAACAGGCTGGCAAATGTTCTTATCTGTATCTACAGAATAAAATCTATACATTATAATTAAAACTGTCTTCATTTCTGCTACTTGTGTCTGTGCCGGGTCACATTTCAGTCAACTAAAAACACCCATGCCACCCCTTCCAGTCACTGCTGCTCGACCAACATGTTCTCCTCATTTATACATAGAAGTTACTTTCTAATGCACAGAAAACTTCTACACAGCTGATCTCTGTCGGCAGCTTGAAAAACACGTCTGTTTTTGTACTATTTAGTTTTGTTGGGATGATGTATAAATGTAGTAAACCTGTTAGATTATTACTATCCAAAAAAAAATGTTCTCACATCCCACGTGTGATTAACTAGCAGGTCTGTCTAATTACTTTAGTTCAACAGTTATTCTCCTCCAGACCCAAAAATCAGCAGAGTTTGCTGCAAAGTCACAAAAACACCACAGCTGTACATGACGGTACCATGAAGGTGTCAACATGTCTGTATATTGAGATCAAGTGATTAATTAGATCAGAATGTTAAGAATAAATGTATTTAATTCTAACTCTGTTTGGTGTAATGTTTTAAGAAAATGCAGTTTACAGGATGCGTGGTATGTAAACACACTTCCTGTTCAGCCTGAGAGCTTTTCATTTGGTTTGGAACACAAAGCAAACGACATGCACAGTTACTGCTGCACGACAGTAAAATAAATACCCTGAAGAGACGCTTTGGACTTCTTTACTTGAATACTTCATTACCTTCTTTACAATAAATACTGATCTTAACCAAGACGCTAACGCAGAGTAAACTACGAGTCACCCAACTAGCTCTAGTTTCTCAGGTGTATTAAAATAAAAGGACTCAAACTTTCACAAACAGAAAAAATAAATGCATGAATACATAAAAAGGTGTTTGTGCAATAATGTGCAAATAAAAACAAAAAAAAAAACATTTTGATTTGACTTCAGAGGAGCAGACAATAAAACTATTCCTAGACGTAAATTCAAAAATCATTTTAATGACAGTTTATTAGAAAACACATCATTTCATCCACCCAGTGGAAGAATCTGAAACGGAATCCACCTGGATTCAGCTCAGCCCCGCTGGCCAACAACTGATCAATCAGCAGCATGAAAAATTGAAGCTGCCGACAAGCAACTCGTTTTCTGCTTTTAATTTGGTGAACAAGGTTATTATTTTTGAAAATATGTGAAAAATCTTAACAGGTCTAAGAAATTTTTGAAAGAAGTGGAATCAATATTTAAATACATGAAGAGGAATAACACGAAACTGCCATTAAATATACAACAACACAACATAATTCCTCTGTCATACAATAATCAAATACCCCCGAGATGGTATAAACCCAAATAATTTTGGAGTGTTTATAAATATCTGGATTGTTGTGGCTCCCACAAGGCAAATGAAGGACTGATAGGACACAGTGTGAAAGGCAAATGAAAGGAAAAAAAAGGCTTTTATGATGTTTTGAGCTCGATTCAGATAAATGGATTACTAAATGGATGGGAGCTATCCGCTTCTCATCTTCTTTCTGCTCACAGAGACTATTCTAGTTTTTTCTGAGTCAGATACCAAAATAACACCACAGTGATTGTTTGCTTTAATACTGAGATGGATGCTGAAAAGGTGATTTTACAAAAGATCAAAAAGAACTACCCCAAATCCTTTTAAACAGCGTGACACCTACTTTATCATCCTCTCATTTCCGTCTTCCACCACCAGCCTTCTGATTAAGAGAGGAAACAAATCTAAATATGATCATATCTATGTTGTCAGAACTTCAAATGAAACTACAAACTTACTCTCTAACATCTATCCTCTAATTACTGCAGGCCCATGTGTTTCTTCTGTAATATACAATCAAATAAGTTAGAAAGTCTTGTAGGGGGGGTTGAAATCAACGATTTTATGAAAAAAGTCAGTTTCAGAGTCTAATGACTCTCTAATTGGTCACCTCTGTTTAAACCAGGTTTATGATAAGTATATCAAGCAGTGGTGCAGTGGATTTATTCAGGTGTACTCAGTCCTCAGTAGCTTCTTCTCTGAGCACCACACCACTGCTGGCAAGTTTTACTTACTGAGTGCCTTCACTGGACTTTTGGCTGCAGAGGACCCGTATAATTGTTTTTAAGAAGTAAAATGTATGATGGGAGCTACAAAGCTCTACCAATAAAAAGATTCTGGGACCCTTAACTCAGAGAGTTTTGTTGCTTCGTTTCTTTCTCAGAGTTCCAACACAAACTTGACAGCATCTCATTAATTCTTGGCTCATTAGTTGGGCTGGCTGTGTTCCTTGAAGTGGCAAACTTTGGGTCAAAAATACAGATAATTTTATAACTGAAGGAAATCTCTTTTTTGTGAGAGAGATTTTACGCAGATGTAAAATCTCCAGTTTACCTTTGACACTTCTTAACATAAATACTTCTTCACAACTTACTGTGCTGGTTGAGTACCTTTGTTTTTTGCTGTAATCAGAAACTATAACTGAGTATAATGCTGATCATGTCTTTTCAAAACTTTTACGCAGAATTGTTTGTTTCTGCCGATCAGTTCTGAAACTGACGTAAAGTCACAGGAATCACGCCGACATGCAGGAGGAAGTGGAGAAAAGGTCTTCAGGGTCACCTTTGTTACAACATGTTAGCAAACAAAAATCATTCTAAACCCTGAGACCAAAGATTTTTAATATTATCACACAAACTGTCGAGTGTTTAGTGACCCCAAACACTAAAAAAAGTGTTAAAACTGTTCCCTGAAATTCAGACAGGAGTTAGTGGAGCCTAAATATTAGCAACAAATGCAGGAATAAAATGAGATGCCTTTACTGACTGCACAGAGCCGAGTCATACAAGGGTTGCTCTCCTTTCAAAGCTCCTTGTACTACAAATCTATTCAATTAATCATACATACACTGCATATGCACACGTTTTTACAACATTTACACAAGCCAAGCCTCCCTAAACCACTCTGCATTATTCATTAGCCCGACCGTAGCTTATGTGCATGGTGCACTCGTCACTCCCCAATTCTGAAGTTACTGTGTTATTAGCTCATCTGAGGTGAAGAATCAGGTCAGCTGATGGCAGACGAAAGTGAAAATGTTTTAGTCCAACTGAAACACAGTTGCTCAGAAATTGCACGGTGACACATCCCATAATTATGTATCATCACTAAACCCTAAAATGGACTAACGCTGAATTTTCTGCTATTCGGATGAATAAAATGCTTCACGTCACACGTTAAGAGTTTGGTCTGCCTTCTAATGCAAGATGTTATCTGTAAAGCTACAAAGATTCAAATCAAGAGGTGAGAGAGCTTTTAATACCGTATGCTGCCCAGGCAGGTTCTGCTGGAATCACACACTGTGATACAGCCGTCAGTCAGAAACAGCTTCAAACTCTGCAAAACAATTTTATTTTGCTAATTTTTGGGGAGATTTGTTGACAAATAACAAAAAACATTGACAGCTATATAAAATGCAGCGAGGATCACGTCAGTATTTACTGTGGAATTTAATTCTGGGCTTCACTTGCTTTTTAATTGTTTGTTGTATAATTTAAACTAATAACAAAATCTTAAAAATATAGAAAATGCTTTATAAAAATTTTGTTACCAGTTTCAGAAAATCTGCTGTTAAGGTGTCAGATACACTACAGTATCATTCAGTCAGCTATAAGTTATTTAAATATTAATTGATAACTACTAGCCAAGTGGAAAAACAGCAATTTAAAAGACATGAATTACCTGTAACAGAAGTTGGAAGATTTTACAGGATAATATTAAAATGATGTTGACACAGAAGAAGGTCAGAATAAACTCGGTTCAGGTTCTGGCAGAAGGTGTTCTACACACCAACCGGTTGTTGTGTAAATCCTCCTCACTCCACCAGAAGTCTGGGCTAAGTGGGCTCTGACCTGATAACGGACACAGAAATGCTGTATATGGAAATGATGTGGACATAAGTGTTGATGTTCACACCTGAGTTCAATCCCCTTATTGTTGCAAAGTTTTCTGATCAAATGAACATAAATAAGTCAAATAATAAAATCCAAAGAGTCCGGAAGTACAATTAACTGTAAAATGACTCTGGAACTAGAACACATTGAAAACAACAAAACAAAGTCAAAATCTAACAAACGTGCTGCTTTCAGCAGTGATTTCACATACAGTATATTTGTTATAATGCTGGTAGAGATGGTTAAAGCTGCTGTCGCCACTGACACAACAACAGATGAAGGACTCAGTATAAAAACACCTCTCCTTTGCCACTCACAGCACAAAGCATTTATCGTTTTGTGTAAAAAATGTAAAGAACTAGTTTGTTGGTACAAATTAAAATCTTCAGAGAAGTTTGTGAACTTCCTGTTTTTATATGGATGAGAAAATAAGAGGGGAAGTTGATTTGATTCCCTGCATGTATTCCACAAAAAAGGATTTTGTTTTTTTTAGTTGACAGGGTTTTATTTTTTAATATTTCTGTGAATAAACAGATGGACAGGTATAGATGCATCCACACAAGCATATATTAATGTGGAGCCTTATACATGGAGCAGGATCCACTGAATGAATTCATGTATGAAAATGTCATATGTAAATGTCAATAGCTTTTTCAGGTTTGTCCAGCGTACACTCGGTCCCGTGTGAATATGAGCTGCAGAACTCAGACATGCCTTCATTTCTTATCTAATCGTATCTAATCTTTAAAAACTCTAAAGAACTCATTAAGTGACATATTAAAAACACATGATCATCTTCTCTGCTGTATTTTTCAGTGATAAATCAACATTCTCTGACTGTTAACTCGACCACACGTCACACACGATTTCACTGTACCTCGATGTAGGAGGCGAGCTGGGGGTAAACCCTGTAAGGACCCAGGACGTGGGACAGCTGGGTGGAGTAAGGGAAAGTGGTAGTCACAGCGTGGCTCACTTCTGGCAGAGAGAACACCTTGAAGCCAAACTTCTCATAGAGTTTCAGCAGCTCTTCATCCGGCTCCTCTTCACCCTCACACAGGATGCTGCCCACCATGTAACGACATTTCTCTGGTGGTCTCTAAAAGACAGAAAACTTATTAACACTGTATATCTTTATTTCTAACAAAAATCAACAATGATATTGACCCAAATTGGTCTGAATAAATGGACTGAAAAATTGATTTCAACAACCCTTTGATTAATCATAAAAACTGGAAAATGGTCTAGGTCTGTAAAAGACCCCCCTAAATAAGAACTGTTGCACATATCTAAACAACACAGTAGCAGCTGGTAGAATCCCAAACAACAAAGCTATGAGTGTATTTGATGTTGACCTGGGGACAAGAAATATAACCAGCCAGGCAGTACATGTTAATCATTCTATAACTGTGTCTGCAGCAGAGTTACAACAGTGCTGAGACCACAGCAGCCAAGTCAGGCACATGCTGTTAACAATCATCATGAATAACAAATTGACAGTGTTTACAAAGTGCTGGTAAAAAGTGACAATAGGCAGAGCAGACCAATGCCTGAAGGAAACAGTCAGGAAGAGTTACGAGGGAACACAATCATTCTAAAAGTCTCAAACAGTCACAGTTTGGATTAAATGTAACATTAACATAGTTAAAATGACATTTTAGAGAATGTTAAATGCTGCCAAAAATAACAATTTTTACATTTACAGGCATGCAATGTTTTCGTTTGTATTTTAGTTACATCTAGTTTTTTTAAGAAAAATCTGTCCTCAACCCCCAGAGTATGGAACCATATTACTGACCGCAAAAGTAAAAAGAACTGGATTTCATTTAAAATGAAAAAGTTTATTCTTTAGAATCAGAATTAGCTTCATTGGCAAGTATCATCTGCACAATAAAAGGAATTTGACTTGAAAGAGATGCACAGACACTCCCCTTCCGAGGCAGCCATCTTTTTTTACGGCACCAGGTTAGAGATAGAAACATTACAAAAGAAGCGCGACAACATTTGGATGGAGAGGAGTAAAAAAGGAATCTTTTTCACTTTTAGGTGTAACAAATTTTCAACATGTTCTTACCATGTACACACTTATCACATCATAACACATTTATTTAAATACAAATGTCATTAGAAGATAATAAATGTGATGATGTTTTTTTTTCTTGACATAGATGTTGTAATAATGGAGAAACATCTTATTGTTACATGAGAAGTATATATTTTAAGATCCTAACAATATTATTAGGTGAAAAAGAAATCATTCGAACAATTAACGTTTTTGCTCTAGTGGCCCTTTTCTGACTCCGTTTTCTATTTTGTTATTTTGAAAACTTTTTTCCAGTTTTTTTTTTTAACCTGCCAGTTCCTGTTCAGGGTTGTGGCGAGAGGTGGGGTTACACCTGGACACCTCACAAAAAGTCAGGGAGTTTATACCATTTAAAAATCTAAATTTAAATAACCTTTTTCTCTCTTAACAAGCATCTTAAAGGAGAGCAAAGAAGCTAAACAAGGAGACAAACTGGGATGTAGTCACAGCGTTACTTAATGCTGAGTTAAACAGCTGCACCTGCAGAAGTAAAAAATGAAACCATTTGATTTAAACATATAGAGACGCTGCACCTTTCCATAGTCTCAAGTGTCAGTGGGCAGAAGGCTGCCAGCTCCGGTAAACATCTCACTGCAGATATCCGACAGCCAGGTCACATATGTGGCAATTCAAATCGCATCTGTGCTGAACATCAGTGCCAACTGATGTGCCAGAAATCATCCATTATTCTTACATCAAACATGCAACTATGACCTGAAATTGTAAAGAGATATTAAAAAATCAGTCTTTATTTGAATCCTGGAATTTAATCAACAGTATTGCAGTAGTCCAGGTTCAGCTACAGGACAGTGCCCCCCCAGGACGACTGACAAGACTTGTTTGTCTTGCTTAATGACTCTTGATGAGAGGAGACACAAGATGACGTCTAGGACTGATCGTATTCTCTTAAAGGCAGCGTTGTGTCTCTTAGTCACTGGGCTTGTTGTTGTCAGTCAGTAAAACATCTGACAGAAAATCTCCCACTTTGCTCACAGACAGTTTGTAAAATCCACAGATGGAGAGGAAGAGCTGTTGTTAAGGGACCACTTTTGTTGCTACGCTTGGAGTTCCTGCCCACCACTTTCTAAATTCAGCATAATTTTAGAAGTCTTGGTACGTGTTTCTTAATTTTCTAGCTGACAAGGGGGGAAAATGTAAAAACAAATCTGTTATAGACTCGATTAAATGGATTAATAAATTACGTATATCTGCAGAGAGAATTTTAGAGCTAATTTTAGGTAAAAAATCACCAAAAAACCTCAGGAAAATTTTTAAACCAGAGTCTGTGCACTAAAGACATGGGGCTGAAAGTCACCACCGATCTGCACAATCATGGTGTTTAACTTTTTAAAACATCAAAAATCGAAATTAAAACAAAAAAAATGTATAATATAAATGACCTTGCAGCAGCAAGGTCAAAAAGCAGAGTTGAACACCTGTAAAAATTGTCAGCAGTATATTTTTCTTTTTTGTTTAGAAAAATCTACTAAAACTTATTTTCTGCAGCCAGCCACAAGGGGGCACTCATTTAGTTTCAGCTCAAACTTGTGCACATATAACAATCTTCCATAATTTTTTACATTCTTCAACATTTACAAATTTTGGTAAACGCCAAAAGAATTAGCAAAAAAACAAACCTAGTGAAATGTAACAATAAGATGGTAGTAAATAAAAAGGCAACTAATAAACCAGTAACATAGGAAAAAATAGCATGAATCAAACAATGTGTTTGCTTATTTTTTCCCTTCACATTTTCATAGTGACTTTGTGTTTTTTTTTCCTTTCAAATCTGACTTTTCATTTCATGATTTGTTGTAGCTCTTTTACAGAAAAGAGTTACAGAAAAGAGTTTTAATGAACAGTGGTAAATCTGTTAAATTTGGAAACCCACAGACCTAAGGCAATTGTTTTCCAACAGTGTTTAAGTTTTAAATGACACGTTAAAAAAGGCTTCAGTTCTGAATAAGTTAGGACCTGCTGCTGCTGTTTATGTTTTTTTTTTTTGCTCAGTGACTGTGTTTGTCTGTGTTTGAAGGCTGGCACTGAAGGAGCACAGATGGGCGCCAGCCACACTCATCTTCATGTTCCCATCATCCTTGCATAATTATCAAATCTAACCTCACAACGTTCCCTTCTTTTCCATCTCATTTCTCACATTTGAGGCTATTTTTTGACTGCACCATGTTGCTACCACTCTACAGTGTTCCTGCTGGATATTTTTTTCTGGTTTTTCAGCAGCGCTGCATCTAAAAAATGTTAATGTCTGCATTGCATGGCTAATAATAATAATAATAATACAGTAATAATATTTAATAATGATTGTGCAATTGTTTTTTCAGGATGTGCAATAATCTTTACTGTCACTTGACACCATGTTCTAGAGTGAGTCAGAAAACAAAGATCATCCACATTTGACAGGATTACGTATTCCAGCCAGGATAGGTCTATGTACAAAAAAGGCAATGAGTCATCACGAACAACGACGCATTGTCAGAATCAATTATTCCTACAACAAAAAACACACTGATCTACTTTATGGAAAAGTTGCCAAGTGTAACACAATAAACAAGGTTTTCCATTTCTTCCTAAGTGAATACAATGGGAGATCCCTCGTTTCAGGATCTGAATATATGCAAAAATGTTCTATTAATCAACATCCCTTTAAATTGTATAGAAATTTGAATTTTTAAACTGTTTTAACCTGAGCATATGATTACATCATGAATTCAATAATGTAAAAAGTACATACATAGAAACTGAAATGGTTTATTTCTCTCTTTTGTTTTGATTCATGTGCAGGGATTGCTCTGCATCAGCCGCTCTCCTACATACATGCATCAAGTGTATGGCCTGTCAGAGCGGCTCCTGCGCAGAGCTGCTTCCTGTCAACACTGGAGGTCTTTGATAAGACACAACAGCACGCATTGCAAACACTGAGGGGATAGCAACTGTCCTCCCACAACCTCTGCTTTGCTATCCTATATCTCTCCTATATCTCATGTTCTCCGCTCTGATAGAGTAGAGTGTGTTATCCAAACCAGTAGTTCGCTAATGATATCATTCAGGCCTCTAGCTATCATTCACATCCCACACAGTGGCAAGTACAAACAGCCGCCCTGACTGCATCTCATCTTTGCTTCCCTCCAGATAACACACCCCTGAGACTACAGGCAATTAGGAAAGAGAGAGAAACATCACTGCATGTACTTGACTCGTCTGCTCTTTTCAACCACAACTGTTTTGTTTGTGTCTGACCCCCCCCCCACGGCACCATGTGAAGTCAGAGATTCTTGGGTACTGTCCACGCTACCAAAAGACAGTCAGCTTACAGGTACCCAAGGGGGAGCTGACTGAGAGGCACAGTGTTGAATAACTGATAGATGTCCTTGTGTTCAGTTCAGTTAATTGGGATTTAAGTATCACTATCTGCAAAATTTGGTCCATACCTTAAGTAAAAGCAACATTTTTCCTGTTTATTTCAGTCTCCTAGTTAACAAATTAAATATTTTAGCAACTTAAAAAGCCACCAGGCCTAGGTGAGTGCACAGGACTTTCTGGTTCCAAACATACGACATGGCAGCATCTGTAAAAAGGATTTCTTGAATTGACTTTTTTTGGGAACGACAGAAAAAGTAGACAGAGATGCATCACCCAGATTTACATACAGGCTTTAATTTGCACACAGACAGCAGTTTATTAAATCTGTGGTGACTTTCAGGTTTAAATGGTTTCATTCACATCTCTCTTATACCCTTAAGTCAAGTTTTCACCAAGTCAAGTCTCCAGGGACCAGTTGCAGGAAAAAGCAATTGTTTGCTTGAGGCAACAAATGAGCTTTTTTATTGATGGTGGTTGGTGGTGGTTTCCAAAAACACATATAGCTGACAGAAGTAATTCTTTATTAGCAGACATGTAATGAAGATTTATTCCCTTCATCTATTGCTCTTGGCCCTGCAGGTCCATTGGCAATTGGTGAGCAGGTCGGAGAAGACATGGACAAATGAACCAAGTGGCACTGCTCTGCCTGACAGCAGATAAAAGACTAAACTCTCAATAAGCTGCATGACTTTTCTACTAACAAACATCACAGTTTGCATTAATATAAAAAGCAGTATTCTTAAGTTTTATTAGTAAACCAGTGTCTATAAGCTGCATTCAATCACACCTTAAACCCTGATATCAACTGATATGAGGCTTCAGTGCAACTGGATTTTCCATCACAAACACAAACACATTTATCTCACAAGTATTCATATCCTTCATGCTGTACTTTAAGCGTTTGACAGCAATGATAAATCAAGTCCACAAGAATTGGCAGGTCACATCTTTTCAACTATTTTCAGCTGATTCCAGCTAGCATTTGGCCTTTTAACCTTTCTTAATGCTCTACAACTCGTGTTGTTCATTCATTTTTATTTCATATAGTCAGTGAGGAAAAAGTAAACACTCTGTACAAGCACACACGGGTTAACAAGAAGTTCAAAGTCTTGCACTATAGTTAAAGCACACTGATGTATCAAGAAACTGGGAATGGTAAACAGTGTGCAATTGTATAGCACTTTTTCTTTTTCTTAGTATTCATCAGCTCGCAGTTGAAAATATGCCCAGCATGCTGCTGGCTAAAAGCTGTAGCATAAGACATATCAAACAAGAAGACTACGTGTGCTGTAGCCATGCGCAGCGGGGCAGGAAACAGTATACCATAGGCTATGCATATACAACTAGCAAGCCGAATCTTGACGCAGAGAGATTGAAAGGTCTGTTAATCAGTGTTTCCTAACATTTTTTTTAGATATGTTTCATATTACAGGTTAATACTTAAGAAATAACAACAAAGTCATGAAATTTGTGTGAAATGGCCTCTTTAAGTCAGGTGACTCCCAAAGCCCTTTACACAGTTTGTCATTGACCCATTCACACACACACTCACACGTTTGGTGATAAACTACACACATGTTGGAGCCACAGCTGTCCTGGGACACACTGTCAGAAGTGAAACCGCCAGGCGCCACTGGACCCTCCGACCCACAGGAAAAGTGGGTAACGTGTCTTGCCCAAGGACACAATGGCCAGGCAATCTTTTCTGGGTGGAGCAGGGATTTGAACCAGTGACCCTCCTGTTGCTGGAGGACCACTCCACCACCTAAGCCACGGCAACCCACAAAAAAAAACTGTCAACTACACTACAAATCTAGACTTAAAGTATAATTAAAGTTTAGACTTTCCTTGAGTGAGAAATTCCATTCTTTGCTGAAATGGAATTATGTTTGTCGTGCTGTTGAAACATAAATGTTTGCTTTTGTAAACTTGTAAATGTGAATCACACAAAAAATGATTTTCACAAAGAAGTGATCTATATTCTATATCCATCCTCTGTCTCAGTGTTTTTCAGTCCTGATTGAAAAAATCTGATTCACATGATTTATTTACCTTCTCAGGAAGGTGTCAAGTTTAGCAGAAGCCACTTCACCAGCAATAAATTTAGGCCAGGTGTGTGAAAGCAGCTAAACCCTGTGGAACTGTGGTACTGGAGGGACTGGAATAGAAAGTTTTACATGGAAATTGGTCATATTAAGGTCCAGTGATTACTTCTCTCTATTCTAACTCACTTCAGGTCATCTCCATCCATCCTTTTCAGTGTGACAGAAACCTGGTTCCTGTCTCCAGGGGGTCGTTGGGTGAGAGGCATTTTTACACCTCAGATAGGTCACAAGTCCATCTCTAACCCACAAAACATACATTATAAATTACCCTAAGCTAGTCAAATTCAGGACTACAAAGTTAAACTAATTTATTTTTTACTTGGTAGAAACTGATCTATGAACTCTTTCTTGTTAAGTGCAGACTTTGTGCTTTATAATGTCAAAGTGAGCCAAGCGTTATAGCCTCACTCATCACTGTTCTGTTCCACTGGGCCCGCCCATGCACGCATCAGGCCCGACCATGATGGGCCCAGCTCAGAAGTGTGATGAGTCGTACCTCATCCACATTTAAATGCATTATAGAAAAGCTATAGGCAAGCAAGTTGGCTGTTTAACAACCGAATACCAGAAGAACATGAAGGTTGAGATCAGTTTGTCAAACTAAATGCAGATCTATGCAGAGTTTATATCAGTTACCCAGTCAGGTTTGAGTCATGGTTGCCAAAAACTTTAGAAGAATGACTGACTTTAGTGATGCAGTAGGTGTAAAATATTCAATAAAATGTTGTGCTGCATGACTGTCTTTATTTTCACTCTCACATGTAGCTTTGTGATGCGCAAATTTACAACTGAATCACCGATTTCAGTTCTAAGTGCATTGTGGGTATAACTCGTCAACACCCGTCCACCACCGTCATTTGAATGACATTCTTCACCTCACGCAAGTTGGTGGCATTAACGCACTAATTCCTTGTTTGCTAGTCGTGAATGATTATCAAGAAGAAGCGCGTGTTAACTGGTAGTCATGATGTAAACATTCAGAGAAACACACACAAGAAAGGAATTTACAAATGTTTTTAGCAGGAGAATTTGATTGAGGAAGACTACTTTGTTGGAGTACATTAACTGGACATAAAAGGATTGTTCTTGTTCGAGATGATGACTCTGGGATGGTAAGTTACATTACATTATTTTTCTTTCGGAGCGCATCAGGGCAGTTTCAGCAGTGAGTAGCATCATAGATAAAAGCAGCAGAAAAATATCAAAAAGAATCGACATGGAAGAAGCAGGGCTTCTTGTGTTTTCTGTTTGTTGTTGTTATTAACTGGTTTGCGAGCGACTCTTTACCAAAAATGGTTGTTTTGCTACGTCTGTTCATTTACCTCAGAATCAGCGAGACTTAACCAAAGATCTTCTATCAAGGAAGATGGCTCACTCACATACACAAAGCAGGTACACAGCAGGGTCTTGACAGTGGTTCAACCGCAGCTCCTTTTGGAGAACAAAAACAAACGTTCTGATCACCAATCTAGAACAGAGCGATCGTTCAGAAAAACTCCAGAACCTTCCTCAGCCAGTCCCTTTTTAAATATAAAAGTGTAATATGGACATAGAATGTCAAAAAGGGCAGACCTAGAAATATGTAACATACTGCCAACAGGAGGTAAAAACGCTAACGGGTTAAATAAAAACTGTGCCGCCTCAAAATAAACTGCTGCCCCCCTCCCCATCTAAATAGTCCTGGAGCCGGGTCTGGTTCCACCATCACGGTGCTCACAACACTTTCCATGTGGACATCAAGGACTGTTCGTTGGATTGGCCGAATATGTCATAGCACATAGGACACAGAGGTCTGCCACTTGGAATATAACGACAGGTTATTACAATCCTTTGTGATGATGCACATTGACAAGGTGATGATGGTGAATTTTCCATATTTTGTACGGCTGTGATTGTGACACAAGGCTGTGGCTGTACCAATGATTAGCGTAGCCAATAAATCAATCCGTTTTATTTAACGTCTATAGTAAAGTGTGACAAGCTGCAAAGGATAGACAGGAAGTATGTTTAGAGGAAAACAATCACATCCACAGTCCTAATGTAGTGGAAGAATCTACTGGTGACACAACGCATACTGGGACTTTTGTTGAGGAGCTCTGCTGCTCTGTTTAGATGTTGCACTAACAGATGGAGTTTAGCAACTTCGAAGAAGTAAATAACCTGACGCATGGAGAGCAAGACAAACAGAAGACTACAGGAGAAGAGATTTCTCAGGAAGAATGAGCTTTTGCTTCAGTGTTACAGAGCGATAATGTATGTCAGCTGACTGGAAGTTATTCAACATCTTCCATCTTCACAGGTATTGAGGAAAACAGTAAATACAAAGTGACACTTATAAAATCTGTTTACCTCCATTTACCAAAGAAAAGAGACGGAAAACAAACATACTGACAAGAAAAACAATTGGGTTCATTTTACTACTTTGGTCTCACTTAAAACTAATAATATAATTGTGTTTAATGACTACGAAAATGAAATTGAAGCTAATTTTAACTAAACAATAAGTCCTACTTGTAAAGTGGCCCCTAAAGTATCCAAATCAGATTACACATCCAGTGATGTGATGACATGTGGGCTCCGAAGGCCCCTGAAGTGAAGAGCCACTGGAAGCCTTTTTTTTTGGTCTTGTTTTCACAGAGTGCAGCTCTGTCCCTTTAGGCTGAGCTCAGACTTGGCTTGTAATTACACATGGCTTCCTGGGAGTTCTGGCATGTATAATTACTACTGAGGATAAGCAGCCTGCTGGAGGCAGGACACAGTTTTTCCTTTGCCTAGATGGTGGAGCTGGTTTACTGCTCCTCGGCCAGCTGGACACTGTGTGGCACTCCTCCAGCCAGATGTCACAGAGCAGGGAGTTAATCTAAGTATGAATGAATTCTTCTACCCTCTGAACAGCCTTGCCTTCTCCTCTGCAGCTCCTCTTCCTCCCGTCTGCTCTTTTGATAAATATTCTGCCGTGTAATTCAATAAGATGTGCATCACACGCTAACAAGCTAATACTTGGCATAAGATTGATGGTACATGAAATTCAAACAGATGAAAATGGCATCAGAAAAGAGCAGTTGTGCTGTATTCCAGGATTTAAAAAGATACTTCTCAATCTGACAAACTGCCTGAGTTGCTGCTTTCAGTATCACTCACACTATAAGGAGTAGAGAGAGATGACATACCCACAGTCTTGCATTATATTAACTAGAGGACCTGTGGGACCACACTTCACAGTATCAGTGTATTTACTTCTCATTTTACATCCATCTTTAAAAGCAGCACCTTCCAACAGAAGCTTCTCCTTTCATGTCGCTGCTGTCGACGGACAGAAGCAGCAGCACTAAAATGATAAGTAATTTTAACAGGAGTGCAGCGACGCTTGATGCTCTGATCTGAAATTCCGCTTGATGAGACGCATCACTGCGAGGCTCTCAAGGTGAATCACACTCCCACAGATTCATACCCCCCACCCCACCTGTTCTCCACACACCTTGGCTCCTCTGTCGCTGCCACTCCCATATGTGTCTGCACATGACATTTCATTTTCTCCTCTTTGTCATGAGAGAAACGCGGGTGGGTCTAAAGCAGAAGCAGAAACACTCACTAGATCTGAGGATAAACCATGTAGCCACTTGAGTTTAGCCTTGATATGAAACAACATGATCGGGGTTCTGAGTGTTTGAACATTTGCTGCTGCCCACTCTGCATAAATTTTTGTTTTGGAAATTCCTGGCTGAAACACAAACAGGCAGCTTGTGTGTGAATTCTCCTTTCTAACACAACAAAAAGCAGCCTGATGATTCTGTCTGCACTCCATCCACTCAGGGATTCACTCAGCACAGGTCTGAAAGCTTAAACCAGAATCTGACTGTGTTGTGACGGTTGGCGGAAAGTTGGAGGATCAAAACAATGAAAAAATCTAAAAATATTCCGTTGGAATCACAATGAATTGGAGCAGATGACAATTTTGTGATAAGTTTCATATATGGCTGATTTACCAAATTTTCTTGTTGTGATTTAGTCCCAAAGAGTCCTAATTATGTCTCAGTTTCTTCACAGTTTACTCTAATTTTAATCTCTATTTGGTCTCCAACCCCTCCTGAATCCATCACACATTTCCCTCGCTTCCTGAGTCATAGAAAATACAGTGAAACACTGTTAAATTTGTTAAAGGGATTCATACTAAGCAATGGGTAACAAGGAGGTCAGATTGGAGTTGGCGTCACATTTTGCTTGAGTGAGACCTCCAAAAAAAACAGTTCAGACCAGTAAACTAAAGAGGTCCTTTCCTTTCAAAAGGGCCACGCGTACAGTAAAACAGATTCAATATTTAATCAGCCATGCACTTCAGTCTCCGTACTCAGGACTGACTCCGGCTCTCACAGGTGTGGTGGAACAACTGGAATGACAGGCAAATGCAAATAAACTGCAGATAAGCAGATTTATTCAGTATCACATTATCAGGAAATAAATACCACTGAAATAGGGCAGCCGTGACCAGTTTATTCAAGTATGAAATTCAATTTTACTTCAATAAGATGAAGCTCACTGTTGACTGAGTCACACTACTTAAGCCATTTCAATAAATTAACTTCAAAGACCAGTGAGATTTGGAGCGTGTGCCTCCTTTTTCATAGAAGTGCCAATAATGCCATCTAGTGTTCAGGAGTCAGAGCAGCTCGCGTTCAGCAAGTAGCAGAACACCGAAAACGGCACCATCATCATGACTTTCAAAACTGTAATTAAGGATTTCACTGTATTCACATCCAATAGTGAACATAATGACCAGATCAAATCTGATGTTGTCAGAAGTAAAAGGTTTTCATGAGCTGACTATAACAAACGCAGATCACTTGGGGAGGGGGGGGGGTAACCCTGTGAATTGTTCATCCCTCTCAGGGGGATTAACTGTTATTACAGTTTTGATTTGAGTAACATACAATTTAATGGATTTCCACCACAAAACAAACAGTAAAAGTTTGAGATCTGCTGTAATTCAACCTGTTTCTGTATGTGAGGACGTTTATTTTTCTGTACGTTAGGAAAGAACGGACAGACAGATAAGACAGGCGGATGGAGGGACGGCTTATTTCAAAGACATTGAAAGCACACAGTCATGTTAATCCACTTGAGGGCAGAAAACTTCTCAAAGCTCCTGATTTACCAAACCTTTCCACTGGAGTGACTCACAGTCGTGGCTTCTTCTACTTAAAGCCTTGACTTTGAAAAAAAAAAAAAAGAGAGAGAGAGAGAAATGATGAGTGTTCACAGAAAAACAAGCACAGTTCCATCGATGTGCCACACAGTCTTTGAAGATTATAAAACCAGGATTTGGCAGAGAGACTGAGCATGAAGAATCAAACACTGAACCCATCCGTCAGCCACTTGTTCACCAAACAGACTAAACTCCTGGCTGGTTCGCCAAAATGTCCCTGTTTCTGATATGGATATGTTGTTGGTCAGATGGCCTCTTGACTCTAAGAAACTCTGCACTCAAATGTCAGCAGGACTGGCATGAAACATGCTAGTTAAAAAAAAAAAACAGTGTCCAGTTAATTTTGCTTTCATTTTCTTTGGAATAAACAACAAACAGAGACAGAAATAATCCTCTACTCCTAGCTGTAATTTCACTAAACATAATCTGTGAACTCAAGCAGTTGCTTCAAATCAGCAGCTGTTGTGCAGACTCTGCTTGTTGACTCAAAACACAACTTGTGACAGAGTGCGGTGAACAGAAAAAAGCAGCAGAAGAAGAAGGACGGCTCATTTCTCCAAACTCTGGCACTAGATCAGGACAGTAAAAGGAGTTTACTGTCTCATGCACCTGGACTGTGAAAGCAGAAGGTTTCAGATGTGCGTCAGCTTTTCTCAGACACATATGAGAAGGAGTCTAGTGATCAGAAGCTGGTAAATCTTCAGGATGCCCGGAGCCACAAACACACCAGTGAAGAAAATATCAACAGTGCAACGTGGCAATGGAACAGCTGACCAGCTTCCTCATTCAGCTCCATAAAAAGACAGCTCTTATAATAATCCCTTCAGCTAAAAACACTGAATTACACTGAATAATTGCTTTTCTGTATCATTTTTTGCACAGCAGACACAGTAAATAAAAAGGGTTTCAAATGAAATGGTTAGCTGACCAATCAGAAAGGGTACGAAATTCTTTAGTTACTTACAAAATAAACAGCTGACAAACTTTATAATATAACACCACATACACATTTTAGGATTTCAATGTAATTTCAGGGATAGTTTGCATCCAAATTTCTATACTGTTCAGATTAATGAAGAGAAAATATGCACTATTTGATTTTAATAAGGTTCTTGGTCAATTAGACATTTATATAATGACAAAATAATGAATTATTTAGATAGTTAAGTCAAATATTTCAGAAAAGTGAAAACCTTTAATTTAAAGATTAATAATGACTAATTTTACACCTACAAAGTTGACAGTGAGTATATTTTACAAGTTTTTTTGTTTAAAGCAGTTTCTTTGCTTCTATAACATAAATAAGTTGATTTCTATTATCTCAAAGTTTTTACTGAACACGTCAAAAATCATTTAAACCTAAAATTTGTTCCTCTCAACATGACAAAAAAATTATGTTGTGGTTAAATCTTTGAAACAACCTTAAATCAGATGTAGCAAATATGGATCACAATTTTTCAGCAGATATATTAAAATGTGTTTATTTTGTAATGAAAACTTCTGGTTCTGAACTCCGTTTGAATGTTGACTCAGTGAACAGACTGAGAACTTTTTATAAAGATGCAGAACCTGCATGTTTTACTGAGAAACTTCAGACTTTTATCCAGGTCAAACATCTTATCAGTGATGCAAAGTCCACGGTTAGAACGAGGCCAGGTGTAGTTGGTGTGTGGAGGACTTACCTGTTTGGGGTCATCGTAGAAAACCCCGATGGAGCTGAGCTTTGGTCCGACGCTGCAGCTCTCTGTATACGCCGCTCCGCAGTCCTTATACGCGCCTTCCTTAAACTTATAGGCAACCGTAACGTTTCTGACTGGAGGGGGGCCCGTTTTAATTACCACGTCTGACAGGAGCCCGGAGTACACCAACAACCCGCCGACTGTCACAACCAGACACCCTAGGAGGACAATTATCAGGAGCAGTAAAATCAAATCAGACATTGTGTCCCTAAGCCAAAGCGGTGCTGCAGACCTGCAGTTTGACTTCAAACTAGCTAAACGTTCAGTGTAAAACCACGTCACACGACTCCGGAAATACAAGATTTTACTCCAAAGGCGATGTCAAAGTTGTTTTTAAGGTCAATTCGCCACGTTAAAAGTCAACGAGCTCAAATTGACACGAAAGCTCGTCTGTTTGTGGTATTTCCCCAAACAGTGGAACACGTTTCCGGAATATACCATCTTTTAAAACTCAGAGGGGGTAAGGCGTCATTATAACGGTTCTAAAACTATTTTATTAATAAATCACGACGGTAATTACATCAAATAATTGTTTTTACTACACATAAATTATAAATACATTTGATCTTGGGCTATATCACATATAATACAAAAATGTCCACTGATTGAAGAAAAAAACCTCCTAATGTTGATATGGTTCAGCCCAGGTGGTTTCTACAGGGCACAGAGAACTGCGGCTCTGTGATTGGCTCGTTACCTTCATGTTCTCTTGTTTTGCTTTTTCACATTGTATTTTTGTAATTTGAGTAAGTTGATGCTGCCTGACAGTGCTGCTTTTTAATCATGCACAAATAGATTCATTTATAAACGGGTCAAATTATCACTTGAAACATAATACTTGAAGTGATACAGAAAAACATTTTAGTGGATCTGAAGTGTGAATTAAGCTTTGAGCACGATTTCTGACATGATAGAAACAAAGAAAATCGGAGAGTTGTAACATTTTTAACCACCTTTCATTTGTATTTAACAGAAATTCCTCACTACAGATTGATTAGTACACATACGAGCCAGTCGCTGCCTTATAAAACCTATAAAGCTTCATACAGATCAGAGAAAACAAAAACTATAACAAAACAAACAGCAGCAGGTTTTACTGGACCTCCAGCTAATTTTCAGTGTAAAACTTTCTCATGCCCTCTTGACAAATTACCTCAGAGAGCTTACATTTATGTAATAGTGGTTTCGAAATATTGACTTAAAGCTCAGAACAGCACACTAATGCTGTTTTAACAAGGATTCCTTTCCTCCAAAATCCAAACACATCTGCTGTACGTAACATCACTCTTTGGGTTGGGCTAAACTTTTATAGAACTAAATGATCTTTATAATATTCCAGAGTTGTTTCTTGAATGAAGAATTGTGTATCTACCTACCAGCCTGCAGTTATCACACTAAAGGTTTTGTTTGTGAGTTTCTCTGTTAAAATGAAAGTTTAATTGAAATACTGAAACTACATGTCATGTTTGGATATTAAAATAGTCAATGTTTTCTTTAAAGTTTAAAAAAGAAAATAATTTTTCACATTACAAAGAAACCTCGATAAACAAGTACAAACTAACTGGTTTTGTTACAGTGAGAAACTGATTAAACTGATGCCATATGATTTAATCAGAATTATTTACTTCAGATGTGTTTTTAGTATGAATCAACATGAACCATAACCAACCATGCAGCAACAGAACAAAAATATTAGACACATTTTACTCATTACATTAATACATCATGTGTATTATATTTTAATGTTCTTTTTGAAGTGTAACTGCCACATTTATAAAGTTACACAAACTATAAAACATATTAAAGTCTGATCTTTTACTAGGTAATCATTCAATATATTATAAATGTGTCACACAAACTGCATGAAAACATGAAATCTTTATAAAAGTTTTCACTAAAAAGCAGATTAAAGGTGTAAATTATCAGTTTGTACATTTCTCCACATTAGTCAGAGTCATCAGTATCTTCATCTTGATCCAGGTCTTCTGATTTTTTATTCTTTGGAATTGTCTCAGATTCATTTTCCTGGTCCTGCAGGACATTATTAGATAAGTTAATGTTAACAGTTATACAGAATTGTGTCTTAATCATGGCTATTCTAAACTGTCAACATATAGACACATCACAGTCTACTTCCTGTGCATAAAAGTGAAGTCAAATGTCTGGTTTGAAGGCTCTGCCATGCTGTATTTTGATCACACTCATGGTTTATGAACCATAAATCTGTGCAGTAATAATTCTATGGAACATTTTTGTGAGAAGCCCTGTGTATCGTCTACCTGCTCCAAACTGATGATTTCCGATGGTCAAATATTTGAATATGCAACATGCAGGTAAGAACTAAATAAATTAACAGAAGTCAAACCTTGAAAATCTCCTGCTTGTTTATATTTATATTGAGGGGCGGGACTTAAACTTACACTGCAAACAGAGCTACATTCCCATGTCCAGTTCAGTTTGCCGATGTTTTAAACCAACATCCGTCCATATTCTAAGCTCACTGTTGTTACTGTTTAAAATCATTTTCTTTTTTCACTTAATCACTTGCACACACACGGACAATTTTTGAGTCCCTTGTCAACTTGTCCTTGGGAGGAAACATGTTTTTATTTTTTTTGGAAGTTATCACATTCTGGAAAACTTGTAAGCTAATTTCTCTTTTTGGTTTTCATGCTGTTTTCTGAGAAACTCTGTTTTGTTAAATTTTTCGTAGTTTTGTTCAAATGTTGTGCAGCTTAAAGTTTTTGGTTTTCTATCAAATCTCCTTGTATTTTTTTGTGTGTCATATCAAACATCACTGTGATTTACCTCATCCTCTGATCGCTCCTGCGGTGAAGATAACCTGTTGTTCTCCTCCTCTTCATCATCATCACTTCCTTGTGACCTCTGAGATAGAATCTCTTCACCCTATGACAGTTTGAGAGTTTTTTGGTTCTCTGAACTCAAAGTGTACTGACAGATAAAACTACAGTAACTCTGTTACCTTCAGGTTCCGATTCTTCAGGTTTCCCATCCAAAAAGCCTCTTGGCAGTTGTTGAGTGTCAGCATAGCCTTCACTCTGTACACAAACAGCTCAAGACTCTTCTTCAAGGCTGGAACGTGGTTGGTCAAGTTAGTGTCCTGGTGAATCTGAAAACCAACACAATGTTACATAACTGCTTTTTTAAGAAGCAGATCTTCTGAGAACAAATATGAACATCTGTAGCTACCTTGGAATGTCCACACATGTGATGCAGCTGCCGAGTGCTGAGCTGGAAGGTCTTCAGTAAACTCTGGACATCCTCCTTAAAAATAATAATAATAATAATCACATGATCTCTTCTTTGACAGCAATCAAGAATTCTTTTGGAACCATTTCAGACAACAAAATGATGAAAACTGATGACTGTTCACTGTGAACAGGAACCAGATGATGAAGGACGCTCAACTCCAGGAACATTTAAGGGAGCTGAGAGACACCAAGTGTCACATCAGACTTTTACATCAGTGTGACCTGTGTGATAGACGACCTGCGAGGTACCTGACCACACCAGGTGTCCTCGTCTCATATGGACCAGGGAGCATTTACACTGGACGAGGGACCAGTGGACCTCAGTGATGTTTGTTCTCTGATGAAAGTTGATTCATGAAGAGCAGAAATGATGCTGCCGGTGATGTTGGAGACATCAAGGAGAGCGTTATGCATCAGCCACCAGACGAGTCTCTAGTGATGTTACAGTGTGGACAGGTGTGTCCAGTCCATACAGAACTGTCCTACACTTTGTGAATGTTACAGTAACGAGTCCAAACTACCTGAATCCAGTTATTGTGTCCCTGCATGAACAACACAGGCCTCATTTCATCTTCATAGACGACAGTGCTGCAGCTCATTCAGGTCTCATCATTAGGCTGCTGGAGACTGAGGTACCTCAAATGGAGAGACCTGGACTCTCTCTAGACCTGAATCTCATGGAAAACCTCTGGGATCAGCTGAGCCGCCATGTAGAGGTTCTTAACTCTGAACCTCAGAACCAAACGGTCCAGAAGGGCGATGCCTATCCATCTACACAGCTCATAAAAAGTTTGGCATATTTGGTTCTTAGATGAAATCTATAGAAAACTTGTACTTAAATGTCCTACTTTCATATAAAACCCCCGTAGTGTGCCTTTTTATGTTTTCCATAGAATTCCTTTGTCGTAGTGCAGATGTGAGAAGCATCGTCCAGCTTTATTAATGTCATCATGTCAACACATGAACGAGTTTTAATTAAAAGTAGAAACTGTAAACTGGGATGAACCCGAAAATCTCAAATCGGCACTGACGTTTCTCAATAAGTATTTTCAAACATTTTGTTCCTCTAAAAATCAAGATCAAAATATGCAGAACAAGACATCTTATATGAGAGTTTTTTTTTTCACCTTGTGCCTTTTGAAGCTGTAGTCCAACAGCGGCATTCCCAACTTCAGGAAGGATTCAAGAAAAAGTCGCCCGTACTGAAAACAACCAGAATCAAATCTGTTAACAGTCACAAGAGCTGAATGTAAAAGTTAATATAAAAATCTGATGCAACTCACCTTTAAACACACATTCAGTACTGGTCTGGAATCAAACACCTGCAGCAAGATCAGAGAAGAAATTCTCAGGTAAATGACAAGAATTTACAGGTTTTTCAGAAGAATTAGAGCAAATTTCAATGTAATTAAAAAGTTTTAATTTAAAAAACAGCGAGTGTCTATAGCCACATGATGCACCTTCACTAAGTTGACCAGGATGTGAAAGTCCCGAACAGCCAAGTTCCACGTCAGCAGTTTCTCACTTTGAGCCTAAAAACAGACACATTCTGTTGTTCAGTCATAAAATCTACAAACAATCCATAAAGGAGAGCGAGCAGCATCCCATCAAGCGTCTGACCTCAGAGCTGTCGCTCATTTTGCCAGCAGGAATCTTTCTGACAGCTTTCTCCAGCTCTGCCAGCAACACTTTGTAAAACACCAGGAACGTCTGTCTGCAGAAGAAGAAGGAACAGAGTCACCCGACAGAGAGAAGATCCTGGGAACGTGGCTCTCTGTATCCACATTAACAGGTTTATTACATTCACTGAAAATATATTTGAACATTGATTCATGCTTTGGATCTACTTGTTCAGAGTGGGCCAGGATGCTGAGCTCTCCTCCTTCGACGCGCTCAGCAGCTCCGTGATTCCTTTACCTGTGATTTCCTCCACCGCCTTCAGAACATCATCAACATGCTCCAAGTAGATGCTGCGAACACGGAAGGAAAAAAAAAATCACAAAATATTTCATCATTTAAATAGTTAGCAATTTGTTAAGACACATGAGAGACAGTTTGTTTAAATTACCACCGAGCCTTGTTTCTGACGTGTCATACCTCAGCAGAGTCTGAAGAGCTTCATTGAATTTGCTCCCTCGCTCCCTCTCTCCGTTGGCGGTCACCCAGACTTGGCTCAGGAAATGACGCGCAAGAGAAGCTGAGAGGAAAATATTTTCATCTCGTTACTGTCAGAATCTACCGGCTGTTCGATAAAATGAATCAGCGTCAGCGTGTCTGTCTGACCTGTCTGCGTTCTGTAGGCGGCGGGGTTTCCCCCCTTCTCCGACATCATGGCTAGAAGCTGAGAGAGACACAAAGCCGTGCTGAGGCTCGGCATGGTGCTGCGGAAGTTCAGCAGGTACTCAAAACTGTGTCTGAGATAACGAGAGGTAAAAATTTATCTTTAGTGGCATTCTAAATCCCAAAATATGAGTCATTAAAAACAAAAATCTGGATCTTGTCTTATTTGGAAAACCTGTCACTCACTTGACGAGCTGCTCCAGGTTCAGTTCAGGTCCTCCTTCTTTGAGTCGTCCAGCCAAAACTCCCAGAGCTTTCTTCAACAGGTTCCTCTGTCCTGGTTGGCTGAATCCAGACCTGACAGATACACAAATACAGACACACATCAGAAGACATCTCTGCAGGCATGTGGCTCTAAAAACTTCAGTTAGATTCCTCCTGACAGGACACGGATCGTCCTCACCCACCAGCTGAACGTGGTGTTCAGGACCTGAAGGAGCAGCTGGTAACACGATGACATCAACTGATGCTCCTGCATGTCTGTAGCAGGTCCGTCCACAACACCGTTATTCTCAGACAGCAGCGTCTGTAATTTACACACACGCAGGTGATGGTTACAGAACTGAAGAAGATTCCTGCTGAAATCCAGTGATGCTGTTTACCTGAAAATGGTTGTGGCAGTTTTCCAGATGTGTGCAGAGAGCAGGCAGCAGCTGGATACAGTATGAGGCGATGTCTTTGGAGCTCCTCTGCTGGAGGTGCGAGAAACCTACACTTCTGTCAGCACTGGCCTAAAAAAGGACAAATTCACTCAGGTTACATATTATTAAATTTGGAGAAAATAAAAAAACAGTTTTAGTTTAATCGAGTCTCTTTTTAGCAGCTTCTGTGGATATTTGGATGAAGCAGAACTTTTACTTTTGGCACCATTAAAATCTTTGTGTCTGCGTCACAGATTATTAAAGTTTGTGGATTTTATTTCTGCACCTTGAGGAAAGGAGCTCTTCTGGCAGGCGCGGCTGTAAGACTGAACTCCAGTTTGTGAAGCATGTCTTCCAACAAGAAGACGAGCTCATCAGGACCCAACAGAACCTCCTCTCTCACCTTAGAAATGTAAATAAAAATGACACTAATGTTTACGGGATATGCAGTAAAACAAAGGCTTGAATTGGGTGATTTAAATCCCACCTTGATGTGGAGCTCTGAATCCAGCAGCGAGCGAGACAGCAAACCACACTGCAGAACACTGAGCACCTCCATGTCCAGCTCTCTGAAAAACGGTCTGTAGGCCGACAGACTGACGCCAGAGCGCATCTCCTTTTCTTTCTCCTTTTCTGGATGCTCCTTCAGAATTTTTTAGGTTATTTTAGGCACATTTATACTCTTTAAACAGAATTATGTGAGGGAGATAGTACCTGTTGCGTCTCGTCTGCTTCAGCAGCCTCCTCAATCTGAGAGCCTCCTTCTGTTGAATTCTTACCAGGAGCCTTCCTCTTCCTTCCTGCACCATCTGAACAACATGTAAGAGATAAATAATTACACGCAACTGCACAAGTTAAAGTAACAGCTCGTTCTTTGGGTGCAGAAACCTTTCTTTGCTTTATTTGCAGGAACAGCGAAACTAAGCGCAGCCCCGTCTGTAGTTTCTCCATCAAAGTTACAAACAGGTGGAACGTAGCCTGGTGTCACTAAAAAAAAACAAAAAAAACAAAATAGGAATATTATTTAGAGAAACTGACACTAAATTGCATGAACAAGAGATTTTCGATGAGGACCTGCGAGAGCCCTCTCCAGCAGCGTCTGCAGGTAAGTGATGTTCTGCAGGCGAGTCATCACTTTCATCTTCATGTCCGTTTCTTTTTGTTTACAGAAAGCGTTTACAACCTGTGAACAATACGCACAGCTTTCAGCACTTTTTTTCCTTTTTTTTTAAAAAAATAAAGTTCATTTGTTTGCAGTTACCTCTCTAAACCAGTTGATGGTGTGAAAGAGAAGAGAACAGAGGAACTCCCTCTCCGATTTAGACAGACTCTCAGTTTTTTCCATGATGTTCATGTCTGTCAGGATCAGCGGGCATCCTGCCATCGTTCCAAACACAGAGACATAAACTGTGTTAAAAGCCACAGAAAACACAAAGAACTTATTAAAAATGTTTCTTTCTCCTCACCTAAGAGAGCATCAATCTCCTCCAGCTCCCCATCATGCCGCTTCTCCTCACAAAGTCTCAGCAGGCGGAAAAACGGGGCCAAACACAGAGGAGACACGCGCCTGTGAAAAGATAAACCATGTCAGTGACTAGATTCACGTGTGACTGGAGGTGTTTTCAGAGTGAAGCCACTAACTTTTGGGGTTTTTTGCTTTGACTTTGCTTCTCTCCTTTGTTTTGATTGTCTCTGGCCAGCAGAGGGAGCAAGTTGATGGCGATGCAGCTCTGACTGTCTTCATCATCCAGGTTATACATGGCACGGGCTGGAAACGGGAAGGACCTGAAACAAACAGACAAGAGGAATCACTGACCTGCACCAGTTATAATCAGATTCATGATGCCTCCCATCAACACCCTGGTCACGTCACACCGATCAGATTGGGTGGGAAGATTACCTGACAAACAGGAAACTGTAAAACACCTCAGAAAGGTTTTTCCACTCATCTTGGAAACGCTGGTGTTTATAACACTTAAGCTAATATGAGTTTAGTGGAAGAAACAAGGTGGCATTAGTTTCAGACTGTATTCCACAGACTCTTAATCTGCTCCTGAAAAAGGAAACTGAGTGATTTGAGCTAAATGTTCACTACCCGCTCCTTAAATACATAAACAATAAAAACATTAAACTAGCAGAGATTTCATTTAGAGTCTTTGAAGTATAAAAGTTTTCATCTCATTAAACACGTTTCTGTTCCAATCAGACTGAACATTAAAGCTACTGATACACCCAGTAGGACTGTACCGCCCCCCCCCCCCACATAGAACAGCCACTAACCCTGTTATATCTGGTCCAAGATCCACCACAAAATCCTCTTGAAAGTCATCCAGAACACTCGTTCCGATCATTTCCTGCCAAAAGAATAAAAAGGGATAAAAAAAGTGGAAGAAATAGTCAAGGGACAGTTTCATCTTATGAAATATAAATTAGGCCTGTGTTGCTGAGACACACCTGCACCTGTGGATCCAGCACTGAGCTCCAGAACAGATTGGCCAGTTCATCGTAGTACAAAGCTGCAGCCTCAGGAGAACTCTCACTGCTCGACTTCACCAACTCTAACAGCGCCGTCACCTGCAACCAGCAAAACAAACACACCAAATCTCTGACAAATGAAACGGTTTCCTGAGATCAAAGTCATTTGTTGACATTAATGTTGCATGGAAACTACAAAAATACATTGTAGCTGTGGAGTTCAGACGGCCGGACTAATCCAGAACAATTTCAGGAACTAAATCCTGAACTAAACGTGAAACTGTAACGTGTAACTGAATCCAAACCACTGATAAAAGGTTTAAATCCAAGTTTCAGGTCAATTTGTTTAATTATCTGATAAATACCTGCTGCAGTGTTTCTTCAGGCAGGGAGCCGCTTTGAGATTCTTTTCCTTTAGATCTGGGATGAAGGTGAAGATAGCGAATCACGGGCGACAGATAGAATGAGTCAAAATTACTTTTAATCTGATGAGTCTGACAAACATCTGGTACCTGATGGCGCCCATGCTGCCCACTATCATCACAGCACCAATGATGCCTATACGCTTGTATTTGGGCACAGTGCTGGAGAGCTGCTTGCGGATCACTATGTGCATGTCGTCCTGCAGGAAGAAATATGATGAGGATGATGTTGGAACATAAACATGTCTGAATGTTTAACGTCTAACCTGGATGTGGGATCCTTGCTGCAGCTGACCAAATGCCAACTTGCTCAGAAGGTGGAAGAGTTTGCGTATATGCTGAGGTGTCAGGTTGTCCATGTAGTCCAGGATCCCCTGTGAGAAAAGTCCTGACCCATTAGAAACAGAACCATAGCAGCTACAAGACCAGAATCAGCTCAGTACCTTAACGAAAACAGCATAAAGAGCCATTTCAGAGGGTTTTTCCTGGACCAGGGCACAGAGCAGATCTAGAGCCATGTCCACCTCTCCCCCCACACCACTGCACACATGGGTGACCAGAGAACCCACAACCTCCTGCAGAACATAACACAAGAGGTTTCTAAAGAAGCTTTCACACAAGAATTAAAATAAATCAACCCACCTGCTGGCAGTACGAGTCAAACACATTGAAGGAGTGTCGGTACATGTGTCCCCCAAAAGGGACCACGCAGGGGTCTGGAGACCGCAACAAACTCTGAGCAACAGCCAAGATAGAGGGGAAGTACCCTCGCATCACCTGTAAGGTAATAAACACAGCCATCAGAGTGAGAAGAGTTCGCTGTGTTACTGCCGTTTGAGGCTCACAGACACCTGCGAGTGGTCCTTGAAGGTTTTCTGCAGCAGAGTCTCCTGGATGAGTCCAGTCCTCACTTTGACCTTCAGGACTCTCTCTGCACCTCGTCGACTCTGGTTAGCGTTGGTGGAGTGGAGAATGAGCAGCACCAGCAGATCTATAACCTGACGTGGAGGAATGCATGTTTGTTTGAAGAAACCTAAACTCATCAGTACGAAGTAATAAAACTGTATGAACTGTCCACGTTAGATTTGTTTTTTTTTTATTTCAAACAAGTATCTGGATGAGAGTGTAAATATGACAAAACAACAAATCAGGTCATTTCTGCCCCAAAAATACTCACCTTATGGTCCTCTTCTTCATCCACTGACTCTATGGCCTAAAGATTAAATAAAACATTGAATCAGCAACAGAGAACAAAAACAAAACCCAGTTTGGAAAGAAAAAGATCTAAATCTCAATTAAAACAATGAAAGCTAACTGCATAATTTAAAAAAATGGAACTGATTCCAGTAACGCAATAAAAAAAGGTTTTTAAAAGAGGAGAAAGAAGATGTCAGTATTAATGATCTATGATATAATTTTATTGAACATTTCTGCATCTAAGAAACAGGATGAACATCTAATTGCCCTTCAGGGATTAATTAATGTTTGAATTTAATCTGAACCAGAGCGGAATCTCTGTAATCCTAATGGTCCACACTAAGATAAGAAATAATGTTTTTACGTGGAGTGAGACCTCAATATAACTTCAGTTTTGTTAAAACTTTTGCTCTTTTTGGTGTTTTGTAACTTGTATTCGATGTATCTTTCAGATGTAATATGTTTTATTACCTGGTTTGGTTAATTCTAAAACACCTCAGTTGTTTTTAAATGTATTTTATTAACAAACTTGACATAAATAAATCATATCAAACCTTGAGCCAAGCCTCAGAGATGGTTTTCTGAAAGCGAACTGCTGACTTTATACAGTCGAGAATTAAGGAAATGTTATCCTCACTGCTGCCACCTGTTGGTGTGGAAGCACATCTGCTTAAAAAGGAAAACAAAATAAAGGATTAGTTCACTTTCTCCAAACAAAAGTTTGGATATGAAGCTGTATCTGATGTGGAATCAGCAGCTTCTTACGCTGCTGCTCCGCTGCTCTTCATGCGACTCTGCGACGCCTGCAGCACCGGAGGCAAAACACAATGCTCCAGTTCCAGTTTCTTACGGAGATCGCACACCACCTGCAGACAAACATATTCCACATCTCTTTATTCCATGATCAATGAATCAAAACAAAATCTCTTGGACATGACCTGATGTCTCACCTCAAAGGCATCAGAGGCTGAAACAGAGTGCAAGATGAACTTGACGACTACAGGAAGATCCTCCAGCCGTACAGCAGCAAGGGTGGCCATGACGGCGTCTCGAACCTGCGACAGCAGGAAAACAAACAGGTTTCAGAGCAAATATATGTAAAGATATTTGTGCATCCAGGTGATGAAACTGCACCTCTGTCAGCAAGGTTGATGTGAGGTTGAGACTGGAGAGGGCATCCAGGATGGGGACAGTCAGCTGGGTGTTCTCCTGGAGTAAAGAGCTAAATAGAACAACCAACTGCTAAAAACTTGCTGCAGGAGTTACAGAATCATGACAGATGTTTTATGGTACATACTTAAGCTGTCTGGCTATGTCATTGTGCTGGGAGTCTTCCAGTATCTCAGGCAGACTGGTAATGATGTCACACTGTACATCAGCAGGTGCTACTGACACCAGCTCCATCAGCTTCACTGCCAGTTCCTGCAAGAAGAGGAACATTCACACCAAAATGTCAAGAGAGAAAAAACAGAGCTGCACATTAAACTTCGAACCAAAAACACCTTCATCAACAACAACCAGTGTGACAAGTTCAAGTCTGACAATAACAACCTCACCTTGGCATCCACAACTCTGTCAAGCCATTTGAGCTGGTTGATAATCATGCGTGGGATACTGAGTCCTCCATCAGCAATGCTATGGGGTAAAAGTACATTTCAAAATAATCAAATTAGAACAAACTTGTAAAAGGACCACTTAATGAATGTAAAATGTACTGACCCATCAAGCATAAACTCAGGGAGTTTCTCAAGCAAAGTGTTGATGATCAAAGTCTGAAAGAAAACACAATTGATTCAGTGTTTACAGAAACTTGTTTTACAGTGTGACTTTTTTTATTTTACAAACAGGTGAAACCAACCTGCAGCATCTCGATCCCCAGCAACATTCGCATCAGGCTTTCCTGGAACGAGCTGACAGAACTGCAGCAGAGAGACGAACATGAGCTTCTACTTTATCCAAACATTGCTGCGTGTAGCCTCCACTGTCCTGAGAGTGTGTGATCATTACCTAGAGTCTCCATTAGACAGCTGTGGGACACAGGGAAGGAGGCAGCTCCTAAACCTGTTGGGATTCTCAACATAAGCCTCAAGTCCAGTGACGAACTCCTGCAGAATCTAAAAGCAACAAGAGTGAATAAGTGTGAGGCATAACATCGACACTGAATGTGCTTGTTTGCATGTGGCGCTTGTGGTTTCTACTCACACCAGGATACCTGGAGCTCTTCCTCAGTTGCTGCTGTATCCGCTTCTGGAAAACTACCTGGTCAACAGCTAAGAGAAATTATAAATAAGCACCTGACTTCATCCATTGAGAAAGAGTGTTTTTTCAGAGGATTTACCTATCTCATTGGACGTGTCATCTTTTTTCAAGGTGACACCTGCCTCTCTCACAAAGGCTACAAACACATTTTCATTCGTCTCCTCTAAAACAGCCTCTTTAGTCTGGCGACCAGTGCTGCGACTTTTCTTTGCTTCTAAAGGAAAGGAACACAACAATGACAATAAAAAAGGGGAACCAACGAGTAAACGGTGAAAAAAAAGAGAAAAAGCAAGAAAAAGTGTCACTAACATATATCCCACCTCTGCATGCTATTTATAGAGTCCAATGATAATTTCCGACACATAAACTTACTGGTTGTCGATGTTGCCTCTCCTTTTTCCACAGAGGAGCGTCGCTTTTTGCGCATCATCTAGTAAAATATAAAGAAAATACTTTGTTAAAAGCTACAAGGTTAGCATAGTCAAAAAAAAACACGACAGCTCGCAACTCCAAAGTTATATAACTTAGTGTGAACAACCGTTACGTAATACAACGATGTGGTATTAATGTTAACAGACTGAATTATTGAGGAAATTAACAATGAAACACACTTTTTCTAACAGTCTACCCTCGGATGCCCGAAGTTACAAAACAAACCCTCGCGCCAATGTACTCCCTGCGTAACAAGCGTCACTCTAAGCTCCTCCTACAGGAAACAAACGTGTATCATTCAGGCTTCTTGTGTAGCGTTATTTCTGTTTAAAAGCTACATTTAAAGGTACTTTCACAGCTAACATATCCGCTCTGTTATAACAAGTGGTCGCTTATTGCATATGTTTACAACGCTTGCTCATTTACTCTGTTTGTGCAGCTTTCAAGCGTTGGCGTGTTTTATTAAACACTTTAGCTTTTGGCAGGCGGGGTTAAAGCTCTGCCCTGAACCTGAATTTAGCATCTTTATTCTGACATAGGCCGGGATAAAAAACAAGCAACCCCCTTCGTAACTCTATCAAAGATTACCCTTGATCAAGATGTGTCTCTGCTTCGTCTGCTAACACTTGTTGTACATATACTCTTGGTTGTTTTCAATTAATTTTTGCTGTTTTATGTGCTTTTAAGTAGTCAAAAAAAAGGAAAACGAAGAAATTGCGCTATTAAAACAAAATAACAGTTAGTAGCTTTATTTAATCTTAGTTATGTCGCTAAAGAATGAAAACATCTAATTTTTTCACCACAGGAGCTACTACTGACTGGAAATACAACAATAATTAGTTGAATTTCCCTTCTGGGATAAATAAAGTATTTTTCATTTCATAAATAAATCATACAGAATAAGAAGTGACATGTGAAAACTGAATTTTAAGATCAGATTTAAAACAGAGCAAAAAATACTTGTTTTCTTGGTTGTAATAGACGTCTCGTTCAAATGACTTCTCTGAGTTTTGAACTTGCTTGTGAGAGTTTAAAGGCATCTGATTCCTTTTGAAGTTGGTGGGGGGGAAGGGGTCACGTGTGTGTTGCTGACCCAGATATTACAATCATGTGACTTGGTTTTTGACCATCATGTGAGATATGAGGATCACAGTTTGTGTACTAACGCTGAAGAGGGTCAAGGCTGTAATGTTGTAATGTTGAATAGCACAGCTCTAAAATTTAAACTGTTTTTTTTTTCACTCCACACTCAAACCATTTGTCTTTTCTGTTTGCAACATGGGAAGAAACAATTTTCACACAACTTCTTGTTTTCCTTTCAACCGCTCACAGCAAGTCATCCGTCTCCATCTGTCCTCTGCTTCCTCTTCTTTTACCAACCAACTTCATATCCTCTTTCATTACATCCATATATCTCCTCTTTGATCTTCCTCTAGACCTCCCGTCTGGTAGTTCCCACCTCAGTATTTCCCATAAACCCTCTGTCCCTCCTCTGTACATGTCCAAACCATCTCTCTGACTTTATCTCTAAAACATCTAACATATGTCTCTCTCTGATGAACTAATTTCCTTCTTTATTCTTCACCTCCCTGATCTGCTGCACATCCTTCCATCTCTGTTTCTCTGCTTCACCGTCCTGTACAGATCAGTCTCTCCTTCCTTACAGTCCAACCTGGTATACAGGTCAATGTACACCTTTTGTTTGGCCTTTGCCACCTCTACCTTCACCTTACGCTGCAGTTCCCTATACTCCTGTCCTGTCTACTCTCGTCTGTCCCCTCAGTGTCCCACTTTGTCTTAGCTGACCTCTTTCTCTGTACTCCTGCACTTCCTCATTAACCAAGTCTCCTTGTCTACTTTCCTTCTAGATGACACACCAAGGACTCTCCTGTCGTCTCCCTGATCACACGAGATGTAGATGTCCTGTCATCTGAAAGCACCTGATGTCCACCCAGAGCTCTGTCGACCTCTGCTTTACCTCCAGTTTCCAGCTGTAGACTCGTCACTCCATCTGACCTCCAGAAAAAAATTCCTACTTCATTCCTTCCTTCCCATCAGCACCCCGATCTTAAATCCTTCTCTTCGGCTCCTGGTCTTGCTCCATTTCCATCGGGTCTCTTGGACACTCAGTAAATCCACCTTCCTCCTCTCTGTATCATGTCAACCAACTCTCTAGCTTTTCCTGTCATAGTCCCTACATTAAAAGTCCTGATTCTTAGTCCTAGACTCTTGGCTTTCCTCCTCTCCTCCTTATTTTCACACAACATACTCAAATATCTTCCAATACAGGTGGATTATCATGTTAATTTGAGAAGCTGGCTTTATTTTGTTGAGCCATCTGCTCATGGAGTTAATGTTCAGTTCCTAATATGATGTGACCTTCACATTAACATTACTCAGCTTGTTTTTGTTAGATAGGGCAGACATTGTGTAAGGAAAGCCGTCAATGTTTGTCTAAAATCTCCACCTAGCCAGACACTCACTGTTTAAAGCTCCTATTACACAGATGTTAATCTGATGACACAGTTTGATGCAATATGGCTTTTACTTTGATGAGTTATACAAAAAACAGGAATTTCTCTGACCAAAATGTAAAAATGAACACAACCTAAACAGTTTTTCTTATGTGGCGCCAGCAATTGTCTTGTATTCTGTTACTTTTGTTTAGTAAAATCACGAGACAGAAAGATAAATGTAAGAAACAGTAAATAAAACCGATCTGTTTTATTTGCCTCTTTACTTTTAATGAATGATTTATACCTACAATTATTTGGATATATTTCCATAAGGCTGTGTGGTATTTTGTCATTCCCTTCGTGGTAGGAGGGGATTATCATGATGACGAAACGTGATCTTTGAGAGTTTGATGAGGAAACCTAGGGGGGGGGGGGAACTATCTTGACATCGTAAACACGATCTTTGTTCATATAAGACGCGAGAAGGAGCTGAAGAAGCGCAGAGCCGAAACGAACTCCGCGAGTAATCATCGGAATGGCAGCGACTTTCTACAGCCTCACAGCTAAACTCTTAAATGGAGAAATGTTTAATTTCTCATCTCTTCAGGGCAAAGTTGTCCTAATTGAGAATGTCGCGTCTCTCTGAGGCACGACCACCAGGGATTACACCCAGATGAACGAGCTCCATGAGAAGTACGCCAGCAAGGGGCTCGTGATCCTGGGAGTTCCCTGCAACCAGTTCGGCCATCAGGTGAGTACCTGCGCTGGAAAGTGTAATAATAATGTCATGATCTGGTTTGTTTTCAAAGATCCTGTTAAAAATCTCTTGTTTTAAATAAAAGAGATAAACTCTTATTGCATTGTAGGGTTAAACGCGACTCTTATTGTAAAAGATGCGTTTTACTATTAATGAGAAGTTTGTTTTTTTTTAAGTTTATTTTTCAGTTAATTGCGATTAATTTGGAAAGTCCCACCAAACAACACAAATTATCTGTTTGTTCTTTAATTATTTGTGGGGTATTTAGAAAGCAGCTCTGATAGTGACGTTAGATTTATTAGGTAAATGTTTTAATTGTTTTCTGGTGGTTTCAAAAAATCTTGAAGTATTAGTTTGTAAAAAGAGGAAGTCATTTTTCCTTCCTGATTCAGATAAGATCGAATCTTACTGACAAAGGTTAATAATAATGTTAATGATCAACCCTGCAGGAAAACTGTAAGAATGAAGAGATTCTGCAGTCCCTGAAGTACGTCCGTCCTGGAAACAGCTTTGAGCCCAAGTTTCAGCTCCTGGAGAAGGTGGACGTGAATGGGAAGGACGCACATCCCCTGTTTGCGTTCTTGAAGGAGAAGCTTCCATTCCCCAGTGACGAGCCCTCATCTCTCATGAACGACCCCAAGTTCATCATCTGGAGCCCGGTGAGCAGGAACGACGTGGCCTGGAACTTTGAGAAGTTCCTCATCGGCCAAGATGGAGTTCCGTTCAAACGCTACAGCAGGAGGTTCGTCACCAGTGACATCGAGGGAGACATCAAGAAGCTCCTCAGTCAGGCCAAGTAAAGCAGAGAATCCTCTTTAACACATCCTGTGCTCTCCTGCATGTGAGGACTGAGCTGTGTTTGTTTACTACATGAAGATATCCTCTGAAACCAGAATGTGAGGAAGGTGTCTGATGAAACGTAAAAACACAACTTATTCAGTTCCGTCATGTGCATGTACAGCACAGCTGGTGTGTGATGTATGATGAGGATCAATAAATACATTTTATTTACAAACCTTGACTTGACTGTCATTAAAATAAAACAAAACAAATAGGTTTAGGGCTGTTTTAATGTTTTTATATAAAAGCCTGAGAACATAAGCACATGCAAACTATGTTGTAGTTTATTGATTTGCATGTGCTGCATGCAGAGTGTTTCACATCCAGTTTCTCCTCAGACTGCAGCTGGTCACAGATCAGTTCATTCTGCAGCCCGTTGCAGATGTGGTCGGGTGTCACAGCACACGCTGGGTGTATCTGCACCCCCGCTCAAGTGTTTGGATTCAATCGCCGCTTTAGTTTAGAGTTCACATGCAGTTTGTCAAAATAAAGCACCTTCTTTGTGTCTTAAAATATGCTTACGAAAATAAAACTACAATAAAAAGCTTTTCATCTGGAGACTGAGCAAATAATCCAAATAAAAAACCCTGTTGAGGCTTCCAGACTTTATTGTTGTATGAATTCAAATAGATCTCGTTTTAAAACAAACTGGATAAATATGTGAACAAGATTTTATACACCTATTGAAAATAATGATTATTTACATCTACCTGGGTTTATTTTGGATTGTTTGTCAGGATTTATTTTTTTACTGAATGTGTGATGTAAAGCTCTCGTAGTCGTGGTTTAGGAGACTGGATCAGGTGGTCTCTCTGAAGGGTGTAATGATGTCAGAACTAATAAGCAGACAGTAAACATCGAGGTCCAACATGCCATTATGCTACAAAGTGCAAAACTTATACCACAGAGCAAGACTTTATATGATTAGATGCATTCAAGGTCATTGAGTTTCTGAAACCATCTTTCATTTTAGCACAATAAAACTTGAGTATACATGTTGGTCAACACGTAACAGCTGGACTTCCTTCCAAATCATTTTATGCCTCTGAAGATTAAATTTAGAAAAACAAAACATGGATCGTTTTCTTATATTACCAGAAATGAGACATTACTCCATAACAGAGTAGTGTTGTTAACAATAATGTTGACATTCAGTGCGGGAGCATCTCCTTCACATGCGCGGACTCTCAAGTTCAAGTTTCATAAATAAAGCACCACTTTTATACTAGTTTATTTCTGTTTCACTCAATGTGCTTCGAAAATATCAAATAACAGCCATTTTCAATACAGAGCTGAATGATGTACACGACTACTGAAGACAAGCTACTGCAGGTGAACTCCCGAGTCTAATCAGGCAGCAATCAGACGGTAAAAACGACCTGGAAGTGTTTGAGGAGACCGTGACTTGTGATGCTGCGGCCTCTTCATACACTTCTGTCACGTCTAGTTACACTAGAAGCAGGTTGATCTTTTACTCGTGGAGATTTGAAAGTACCTCTTCTTTCCTGTCAGGTTGCAGGAATAAAAAGGCCGCGTTACGTTCTCCCTCAGTGTGATTACAAAAATAAAATCCTAATGTTAACAGGGTAGAACTCTTCTCATTAGGGGCCTGAGAAACTGTACAGACAAAACCAAAGCCAGAGAGCTTCAACTTGTCAAGACAGATGTTGCAAATCTTGAAAAATGTAATTAAAAAACAAATCACCTTATCTGTTGTTTAGCTGAGAAACTGCTAATCTGAAGCACCACCACCTCCATGGCACCACCTATAAACAGGTCATGTGCACGTCTTACTTTTAAGTTTGCACCTACTTCAGCAGAGCAAATATATATGCAGTAAATTTAGACACGACATTAAAATCTCACCAACTTCAGCTTCAGTCTTTTTTTATAAATACCTTTAAATGCTTTGGTTGAAACAATAAGAGAATTTGGCTTTTTTAAATGTTTTTAAATAACTCTGAACGTTCTGGTGGGCAACAGAAACATTTACTTATCTACACATTGGAGGGCACTTCTGTTTATACAGTGAGAGAATCTATATTTATTTATTTCATCTCCTCTTTGTTCCAGACTAGTAAACTAGGATCAGCAGGCCGCCAGCTGCAGAGAGGAAGGACCCTCTGCTCTGCTCTTCAAGACAAGGCTGTTGGCTGTTAGCCAAAAATATGAGACAAAAATCAAATAAAACACCAGGATGAGGGATTAATAAGTCTGTGGAATCCTCTGTCACAAAAAGAAGCATTGTGTGTGCGTATCCAAGTGTCTATTTGCCATCAGTGTGTGTTCACTCATGACCAGGACTCTCAGTTTGTGTCCATGTGGTCATCAGCTGATTCTGAAGCTCCTCCCAACGAGGCAGAAGGTTGAGGCTTGGAGAGGTTTTCCTCATCTCTGCGCTGATAGAACAGCACGTAGGCGGCTTTAGTCTGAAACAGGATGACAGGGTTTACAAGGACAGGGACATCCGACACCAGGAGACAGAAAACCCAACAGGTCGAGGACAGATAACTCTCCACTAATCCTCACACGTCACTGATAAACAATAATTTAAGAGTTAAAACTCACCACAATCTGGTCCTCTGAGGCAGACGAGACGCTGCTGTCATCAAAGTAATACCACTTTCCATCCACTTTATTCTTCCCGTAAGCCGTGTCTGTCTCACACAGAGGACACAGTCAACAAAACGCCACGAAGGCACTTCATTTATCCAGATGCAAATCTTATCACTTTTGTTTCATGTAAATGAAGAAAATACAGGAATAACTGGAAACTGAGTCTACAGTCAACAATGAAGCTCTTTTAAACAAATTTCAAATTCAGTCTCCATGGAAACAGAGATTATTATATTTTCTGACATATTTAAACAGACAGGGTCTGAATTTGATTACTGGTATCAGTTTTCTATATATTTCTATTAGTTTAGACAAAAAAAGTGAAGCCAGTGAATAAAGCGTGACTTACAGTGACCACCTCCCATTCCTCCATAGTGGTTAGAAACAGCAATAAGGTCATAGATGTAGGGCCCCGCTTTCGGGTCACAAACAAACTCCGACATGTTTAGATCCCTGCCAAGAAAAACACAAGGTTAAAAATGTCCCTAAAAAATAAACAAAAAAAGAGTGAGTTATTTCTTCCCTTTCTAAGCATGACTCAGCATGCTTAACAGCTCAAGTTTTTAGCTTTTGTTTCCTGGTAGCTCAAGTTTCCAAACAGAAGTTATGGTGTAACTCGTCATTATTCAACCAACAAGTTTGGAGGAAACGTCTCCATTTTACACACGCTGGAAATTCTGTACTTCCTAAAACAGATTAAAGAGGAGGGAGGCTACTTTCAACAGCCATAAAAAGATAAGAGAAAAAAGAACAAAGATTTGAATTGTTCTCTGAGTAATAATTTAACTTCTGAGATAAGAGTTCACTTCTTGAAAATGGTGTCGGTGTTTACTTTTCCTTCTAATGCAACAATCTCTCTGAAATTAACACTTATGAACACCTACTTTTGATATACACTCACCGGCCACTTTATTAGGTACACCTGTCCAACTGCTCGTTAACACTTAATTTCTAATCAGCCAATCACATAGCGGCAACTCAGTGCATTTAGGCATGTACACATGGTCAAGACAATCTCCTGCAGTTCAAACCGAGCATCAGTATGGGGAAGAAATGTGATTTGAGTGACTTTGAACGTGGCATGGTTGTTGGTGCCAGAATGGCTGGTCTGAGTATTTCAGAAACTGCTGATCTACTGGGATTTTCACGCACAACCATCTCTAGGGTTTACAGAGAATGGTCCGAAAAAGAAAAAATATCCAGTGAGCGGCAGTTCTGTGGGCGGAAATGCCTTGTTGATGCCAGAGGTCAGAGGAGAATGGCCAGACTGGTTGGAGCTGATAGAAAGGCAACAGTGACTCAAATAACCACTCGTTACAACCAAGGTAGGCAGAAGAGCATCTCTGAACGCACAGTACGTCGAACTTTGAGGCAGATGGGCTACAGCAGCAGAAGACCATGCCGGGTGCCACTCCTTTCAGCTAAGAACAGGAAACTGAGGCTACAATTTGCACAAGCTCATCGAAATTGGACAATAGAAGATTGGAAAAACGTTGCCTGGTCTGATGAGTCTCGATTTCTGCTGCGACATTCGGATGGTAGGATCAGAATTTGGTGTCAACAACATGAAAGCATGGATCCATCCTGCCTTGTATCAACGGTTCAGGCTGGTGGTGGTGGTGTAATGGTGTGGGGAATATTTTCTTGGCACTCTTTGGGCCCCTTGGTACCAATTGAGCATCGTTACAACGCCACAGCCTACCTGAGTATTGTTGCTGACCATGTCCATCCCTTTATGACCACAATGTACCCAACTTCTGATGGCTACTTTCAGCAGGATAATGCGCCATGTCATAAAGCTGGAATCATCTCGGACTGGTTTCTTGAACATGACAATGAGTTCACTGTACTCAAATGGCCTCCACAGTCACCAGATCTCAATCCAATAGAGCATCTTTGGGATGTGGTGGAACGGGAGATTCGCATCATGGATGTACAGCTGACAAATCTGCACCAACTGTGTGATGCCATGGTGTACCTAATAAAGTGGCCGGTGAGTGTGTGTGTGTGTGTGTGTGTGTATATATATATATATATATATATATATATATATATATAGATAGTATATTTTTATTTTTTACATACAAAATCTAAGTTTAGGTTCGAATGATCAGATACACATTTCTTTAGTAATAATATGCCAGTTAAGTATAAATGTGGAGGAACCTTTGAGGATCCATGTTGGACTCAATGCTAACTAACTAGCTGAGGCTAATCCACCTTCAGCTTTCACATTACTGAAAACAATGAAAAACTTTGCATGTGCTCATGTTGATATTTTCATTTCAAAAGTGAAGCTAAATGATCTCAAGTGTTGTATTCTAGGATCTGAGCACAGAGACAATTATGTTGATATTTTTTAAGGCATTTAAAGGTGCAGTATGTAAGAATTAGACCTTGTTGTCAAATCCAAATCCTGCAGTTCATGTAGAAAAAAAAAACATCTGTTTTCAGCCACTCAACCCCTCTCTTCCCTGATTTTTCTGTTGAGTTGCCAGTTCTGATGTTGATTCTCATTTTGTTTCTCTTGTATTTGTTCAATTTTTTGGGACTATCTGAAGGTCTATTTGTTCAGCATTGAGTTTTCCTAAGTGTGTTTGAACGCCCCATCACGTGCAGCTCAGCTAATCATTTGGAAGGATGTGGTGGTTTTTTATTTTTTGCTGCTGCTCGTTGTGGAATTACAGCTGGTTTTGTTGAAGACTTGGCAGCCTTGCAGACTCACATGTGATTCATTATGGAACCAGTAAGTCTGGACGTGTAAATAATGATTCCGGTGTGGACTAGTGTTTTTAAAATGACTGAAACTAGCGACCACCCAGCCGGCTGATATTGAGATCTGTTACAATGTGACTGTTGTGTGAGTATTTCACAGTAAAATTCTTACATACTGTACCTTTAAATAACTACAATTAAACTAGCAGAAAAACAAGTATTTGAATATGCAGCAAGAAGGTAAGACAGACACAAATTGACAAAAATCTGGATGTAAAAGTACCAGCAGTGGAGAGGGGTAAGACTTAATACTCTTTCTGCCACCATTCATTTAGATTCTAACATCCAAGTTGAGTTCATGTGTCCATGTTTTACTATGTGACAACAGACTTAATAAAAGGGCCATTTGTTTATTTTGACTGTAATAAAACCATTTATAATGATCATTTTGACCAACATGCCACTTTGTTAAGTCTTGTAATGAATCAACGATGTATGAAATCTGCATCACGCCCTGCGTCAGCTGCAACACCCAACCTTATGCTTAAAAAGACTTCCTAAAATCCTACCCAATAGGAAAGTCCACCAGTGTGTCGAGCTTGTCCCTCCAACACCGATTGTAGGAGAAACGCTTTAGATGAACAACCAGAATACGGGGCAGCGACCACAAATCAAACTTTTTCGTGGCCTGTTGATGTTTCTTGCATGTTGGACAATACCTACAGAAACAAGACGATAGAGTAAGACAACAAAGAAAGTATAGAAAACATGTTTCTCTGAAAGTTTAATGAACTCTCACCAAGGGTCGTGTTCTCCCAGAGTCTCCATCGTGGTAAAGAGCTCGATGCACTCCCTCAGAGCCACAGTAGTTTTCTTCTTCTGAGGCTGCAGCATACTCTCATGCTTCTCATAGGCCTAAACAAAATATTTATATAAATATAACCAAAATGTTTGCATATTGTGCCACAGGAGAATGTGAGGCTTATTAACCCGCTGACCTCTGCTTCCTGCTCATCATAACACAGTTTCTTTGACTCTGTGTCCCAGTCGATCGCCACAGTCGAGTGTGCTGCAGAGAGAACAGAAGCTGCGTTGACACACTGGTTTGAAAAGGTTCAATATTAAAGCTTCATGTAAGAAGTTGAAATATTTGTACTGACGATTAAGTTTTAGGACATTTCCATCACAAGGCAGCGGGCTGATGTTGACTGTTCCATAGGAGTTGACTATGCTGAAGGTGAAGAGCTTTAGCGTGTCTCTTTTAGACCCATTCTCTAAATCAGATGCCTCCTCTTCTTCTTCAGACTGGCCGTTCAGTGGTTCAGGACTCACCTGGTGGTCCATGGCCTCATCTTCACCTGAACACACAAACACATTGAAAACACATTAAAACTCTTGTTTTCCAGCCTCTGATCCAGTCATCAATGTTTCCTGGTGTTCATGCAGTTACGTACCATCATAGATACCATTTGCTTCACTGCATGTTCCTGAGTGGTTACTGCCATTGCTGGAGCTGGCACTACACGAGGCCCCCTCTGAACGGGGGCTGCCGCAGCCCCCCAGACCAGCATTGAGACTGGACGATGTGGAACATTCAGGAGTTTGGTTACAACCGGACAAGGTAGCAGTGGCTGATGCTCTGCTTTCACTGTCCGGGCTGTGTGCTTGTTTCACGTAACGTCTGCAGGACAGAACGGGGCGGAGTCATCAAGAAAACCAGGAAGAAACTCAAACTGTATGTAGCAACTTAAGGCTAGCTACATTTAAGTTCTGCGTGGATTTTAACTGCCACTTGGAATTTAACTTTAAACTAGCTTTAGAGTAACACAGTCAAGAATCAATCCAATCAAGTAATAAAAGATCGGAATAATATGAAGTAAAATACATGTTTGGTAAGCAGCAGACATGCAGCTCCAGCTGTTTTATTTATGCAGATTAGTTTCAACTTTAGGACAGATAAGTCTGCAGTAAGTTATTTCCTAAAGCTGAATTCATGCTTACGCAAAGTCAAATCTGCTCCCACACGGCTGCGTACCGACAGAGCTAGTTTCTGTTCGTACTATCCCGACCCTTTTACAAAGAAACTCTCCACCAGGACAAAAGGGGGCGCGCTCCTCGGCAGGTGTGCCTACCCCTTATAGTGGTGTGTCTGCTCTGTTACTGTTTACTTTTTGCAAAGTAAATCCAACTCCAAGGTTCCAGCAATCTCCTTCCAGGAGTTGAAGCTGAGTTGTGCATCCCTGTACTCTTTCCGAGGGGAGTTGTACAAATTATCGTACTTCCTCACTTCTTCTGCGTGACGTTCCTCGATCTGCTCCATGTCTTCAAGACTGTCAAATGTCCTGTATTTGTATAGCGCTTTTCTAGTCATTCAGACCATTCAAAGCGCTTTCACACTACAAGGTTTTGCATTCACCCATTCACACAACCCGATACGCAGATCGGGGGGCAACGTGGGGTTCAGTGTCTTGCCCAAGGACATGTGGCGGTGGTGGGATTGATCCACCAACCTTCAAATTGGAGGACGACCGCTCTAACCACTGAGCCACAGCCGCCCCTCCACACTCGCGCTGTTTATAATTTTAAAGGGAAGTTACGTCGTGCCGGAAAATATGTTGGGTTGTTTGGCTGACCAATCACAGACATGCGTCATCTGACGCGGCCATCGGAAAGTTAGAAAATCGAGCGTGACTCCAACCGACCATCTGAGGCAGCTGGAGAGCCCATACGACATCGTATCATGGCGGTGCGTGCCTCCGACACGTCAGAGCAGCGTTAGTATGAATCCAACTCAAGACTAAATCACATTGTAGGGTTGATTGTCTGTAATAAATTAAGCTGTAACCACTGTTGTTCACGGCTGTGATTACTATTGTTTCTCTTAGAAATGTTGGAGCGGGATTTTGAGGAACTAAGATGAGGTAAGTGGGTAACTTTATATTTCATAATCCAGATCTGGTTCTTACCCAATCCGTTCCAGGATTTTGTCATAAAGCACATCTGCTACCAGGTTCTGTCGAGGTACACTGATGAGTAAAGGTTGTCCAAACAGCAAAGTGCTCGAGGAGCTTCCAACATGTTTGGAGTGGCGTTCCCTGAAATATACAGGCAGGTTCATCCTTTCACTGTCCTCCTCCTGCACTTCATATCTGCAGAAAGAACCAACAGAAATCAGCACATCAAAGTGCAAACTGCACAGCAAACACGTCCTCAGCTGGTTTTCAACACAAGACTTACACAAAGATGTCGTCTTTTTCCATGATTTGGTTCAGGCCATCATCTCGTCTATAAATTTTATGGAACCTATGATTGTAAACATCTGCTACCACCATCTGCAAAGACAAGAGTTTCATTTCAGACAAATTCAAGGACTGAAAATTCAACAAACTAAAAGTAAAAAGAGGAAGAGTTCAAACATTTTCTGGAGGAATTCCACAGAGTTTGGACAAAGCGCTGCACAGATCTGTCACCACACCCAGTTTAGGAACCACCACTCGATACTGCCAGATAAAAAAACAAATGACATGATAAACTCAGAATAAAACACTTTTTTTCCAACATATCTAAAGATGTAGAAAAACCCAATGAAATAATGAAAAACTTGAAAATAGAAGAAGACACTGATTTCATTCTGGAAACAAATCTGTCACAGGGAAAGAAGCTAAACTGAGACTCACCTGTGTAGGTCTAGACTGAGGGTCTGATTGCACCAAAAACACCTCCATGGTGCGGTCCTTTTTCATTGGAAGAGGCAGTGTGAGGTAGCAAAAAGGGTCAAAGGTTACAGACACCTTTGAGCACTCTGGACACACCAGTGTTGACTTGAAGAGGCCGTGAAAAATATCAACTATTATTGAGTCATTGCGCAAACGGTGGTTTGTCCAAGCTTCCTTGGCAACAATCTAAAAATCACACAAACATCGAAACATTGAATGACATTTGAAACCAGTAATCCAGAATAATAAAAGTTTAGGTATGAAACTTTAAGCAAATTTAAACAAGTCCACAGTTTCAAATTCTGCAATAATGTGTTTTATGTGCATGAACCGTACATCATCTGGTCGGCCCTCTGCATCCCTTAGGGCCAGATAAGGCTTTTTCTTGACCCGGTTCAGATCTTCGTGTAGTCCATCGAGCAGGAAGGCCAACAACTCCTGTGAGTCCTGCTGTTGGTAGCCTGAAAACTGTGGAGCAAAACGTCCCACCTGGGTCTGCAAATAAAAAAAAGGTAGATGTTGATATTTTCATGCGAATTTTGATTGGATACTTTAAATTCTAAAATAATGTTAAAATAATCTGACTCACTTTGAAGGTACGTGGTGCCACATAGCTGCTGTGGCTCTTCCACATCTGCTTTACTAGATCTGCATAGGCCTCGGCGATCTCACCCCTCATTCCTAACGGATTTTCTCGGTTGATCTCTGCTTCGTACTGATCATTGAGGAAGTACTCTGTGAGTGGAGACACATTGCTCAGGCACTGGAGGAAGAGGGACAAGAAAGTGGTTTACACAAACGTATCAACCAAAAACTGTGGTACTGACTTTCTCTGAATGGTGGTAGTAAATCAGTTAGGGTTTTTTACCTGGAGAGCGGAGTTCATAAAGCATGTATTGCCCAAATTACTGAGACCACAGAGGCCAGGCTGGGATTGAGACTCTCTGTAGCTGTAGGACGAGCTGTATGAGTTGTAACTCCCAAATCTGTAAAGAAAACACATCTGTTAATGTTGGTACAAATATTATTTTAGTTTTAAATAAAAGAAACTCTTTAACAGTTTATGGACATGAATAATCAAAGAAAAAGAAATACAACCTTAAGACAACCTGTTTGTTTCAAAACAAGTGTTTACAGTATATGTCATCTAAAGCTGAACAGCTGTTTTTTTTCCACCAAGTTAAATATGATTATTACTGCCACTCTTTAAATATCAAGCCATCTCTTGATACAAATAGAGAAAAGAAAACAAGCCTTCTGAGTGGAGTGCTCACATCATTTTATTGAATTCAGATGTTATTTCTGAAAATATGCTTTAATTTCCTGCTTTGTGTTTAGACGTGTCCAATTCTTCTGCATACTCTAGTTTTTTTGTGCTAAGGAACACCATTCCAGTCTCTACAACATATATGTTCATAATGAATGACAAATAATTTCACAATCATGTTTTATTTCAAAACAGTCAATGAGAACAAAGCTGAAAGTCAGTTTATTTGGTTAAATTAACATCTCAATTTAAAACTGCAGCAAAACTTCTGTTGGAATAACAAACACCTCGCCATCAATCTTTGTTTTCTGTAATGGAATGTAGTGAAAAAAGAATTAAAAAAAATAAAATGTGTACATCAAATTAAATCCTCTTCCATCTAGTACTTTAAAAATAACTACTCAGGAATTACAATATTCTCTATGCAACATCTAATTGTAACATAAAAAATGAACCTGTTTTTTCCTACTACTAGTTCTAAAACAACTCATCCATTTTTTAGTGTTTTCTCACAGTGAAATGCAACTTCTAAGTGTCTCTGACATGTTTCCACATAAATCAGGATGCACAGATCGAATGATCAATGAGAAATTGACAAACAGACAATGTGAAGAAAACCAGTTTTGATGCACACAGCCGTATATGTTTGAGTTGAAATGGGATCCACAATCAAACACAGTCAGTCTCAGTGTCAATGTGGATGTAAACAAACGTTATGGATAAATAGATCAGAGAGAGAAAGAGAAAGAAAAGAGCGCAAAGTCCACCAAAAAATTCTCTCCCTGACTGTCTGTGTTTTTATGGGCTGAGAAATATTCTGATTAAATCGAGTGAATTGTAGGCCCGTGAGTGTAAGTGTGTGTTTGTGGTAACAGCTATGAAAAAGTAACATTCATGGCGCGTCCTCACGACAGCAACTCATTTCAGAGCACACAGAAAGATCCTGTTGCAGCTCATTTCAAACTCTTGTGCCTTTTTATTTATAACATTCATGTTTCTCAGCTCAGAACTCTGTGTGATGAGAGTGTGACATTCAGAAGAGGATTTCCACACCGTTCTTTGTGAATATCACCGACTTGTTTCAAGTGCAGTATTCAATAACAGGTCGTGTTGTTCATAGAAATTATATTTGATGTTTAACTCGTGGCTCTACTAAGTGAAAATGGGTTTGACTTGCAAGGATCAAAATTTAACCCACTGATTCAGAACAATGTTTGGTCCTCATAAAGTTTTATGTTTCTGTGATTTTTCATAATTCTCTAAATCGGATGTAAAAAAATACTTTAAGGGAGCAGCGTCACCAGCTTATCAACAAAAACACAAGCTCACAAAGGCTTTTCAGTGTCTATGTAAGATGCAAATAAAGAGCTATGTTCCTGCGTTTCGTCACTTCTGGTTTCAAAACGACGACTCTCATGAAACTCATAAAAAGATTCATACCTGCCTTACAAGTGTCAAACAACACAAATTTGCACCATGTTTTGTTAAACAATGTTGTAATACTTCTAAAAGTTTCACTGAGACCTGAGCGAGTTAGAAACACTTAAATAATGCTGAGAACAGCACTGAAAGGTATTGATGGCAAAAGGCTGTTTTTAAAACTAGTACTGAAATGCAGAGTTGTTCTGGCCAACACGCACTATGGATCTAATACAGAAAGAATGATGGCATTAATTAGTAAAGCTTCTTGCCTGTTGCTAGAGGAGGTGCTGTTGTTAAGCGGGTATCCAGGACTACAGCTGCTGTCTCCGTTGGTTACTGTTGGAGATGAACTGACTGATGAAGTTGAGGAAAGTTTTGGAGAGGTAGTGAAATTCCGGGAAGGGGTTGCACTGGATCTGACAAACAAAAGCAGAAGAACATCACAGGAAATCACTTTTATACAAATTATCTCAAAATGTATGCGAGACGACGTGTACTTTGACATATTTAACAAATGGCTCTAAGAGTTTTTCCAGTCTTGTAATCTGGATCTCTGTCTAAAGTACAAACAGTTATCCTTATAGCAGTACACAGGTGCAGTTAACACAACAATCTCAGGCATGTTCTCATGACAGTGACAGATATTCTGACTTCTGAACAATGATGATCAAAACACTTTAGATTAATTTGCAAATTTTGGCCTCAACATTTGTTCTGTGTTACCCCAACCATCTTTTCTATGACCATCTAAAAACCAAGTTTGCTCACTTGGGATGGGAAGCTTGTCTTGGCCATGTGCCGTCCTCATTCTTGCGTTCAATCACAAGCACCTGAAGGAAAACAAGCAGAATTAAAACTCATTTTGCAAAACAATCCTTTACGTTACAGTCATCTTCTGTCAAACCAAAAAAATAATTAATCCAATCAACTGCCTTTAAGTATCATTAGATGCAGGAAACTATATCACTTGTCCTCTGAATGTGTTTTTTAGAAAGTTGCATCATTCTCTAATTTTCAGCTGCAGTGATTGATTGAAGTTAACTGACTTATGTGAATATTTTATGTCTTCATTTTTATAACTCCTGATCGAGCATACAGTGCTCCCATCTGTTAAGTACAAGCTATTAACTGCATATTGCTTTTATGTTTTATGGTAAGTTATGTCTCTTCCCTATATAAAACCAAGCATCCATATGTTCAGAGTCAAACATTTGCACTCATGTAACACAACGCCACACAGCCAATTAAATATATGCACACAGCTTAACCTATGTTCAACAATAAGAACTGCAGGGTGTTTAATATGGATCATATTGTAGGTCTAAAGTGCTGATTTGCTTTAGCTGCCATTATATTCTTCCTTTCATGCCTGTGAATGTATGCACAAACAGTGCTAATTTTTTACAAGGCTGTGATGTTCCTATAGTTCATCACTATTTTTGTAGTAATTTAAATAACAAACGTTTAAACTACCTGTCCTTGGAAGAGTCCAGCATCCTGTACCGTGCTATCAGGCTTGTTCAGCTGCTCATAGGTGTTGCTCATGTACTTGTTCCAGAGTCGGGTCTCCTTGTCCGAAGGGATATTGAAAAACTTCCGCATCTCCTTCTCTATGGTATCTGAAAACACATTAGATAAATAAGTATGGCCAGAAATCTAAACTGCCTTCAGTTCACATGGTGACCGGGATGTACTTCTTACCAATAGTATCAGCTTTGCTGAAATGACGTGTGATGACATTGTCCATGTTGTCATTCTCACACAAGTTGAGTTCGAGCAGGTAGACTTCCACCTTACAATGCTTCACGAACATGCCATGCTCAACCACCTTTACAAAAAAAGACAATATTTGTGGAACACAGTCAATACCATGTGATGCATTGTGAAATAGGGGAAAAAAAGAAGACACTTCAACAAGATTACCTTCCTGACGATGGGTTTCTGGCCCTCAAGGCAGCCATACCAGCTGACAAGCTTATTCCATGCCTCAGTGGGAACAAGGACATAGTCTAACTCATCTATAAGGTGCTCTTTCAGGGCCTGAGTCTCCTGGTCTTTAAAACAAAAATAATAAGTAGATCATAAAGGTGGGCTGAAAGTAAGTCTTTTTCTTGGGACTCTTACGAGAAATTCAAAATACAACAAGAAAGGACTCCTAATGAATTAGTTTTACCTGAGAATAGCCCAGAATTATCAATTGGTCCTGGATAGAGGCTATGTTCTCCAACATTGTACATATCCCAGCTGTCAAACCCCACATACTTCTTCCACTGTTTGAACCACCGACTGTCTATTAAATACCTACGACAAATTGGTTAACAGTTATTACACATTGCACCTAAAAAGACCCTCAATTATTAATCTAAAAATCTTTACTTAACAATTATCGTTAATACTTCAGTAATCAACATAAAACAGAAAAAACATAACATAATCAGTAACACTGCACACAGCCTCATGCCAACACAGAACATTATGCAACGTCAAACTGCCTTGGCATTTGCAGATATAGTAACAGCAAGCCAGTTTGACTTAATCACATCTAAACAATCTCCTTTAGTTAATAGGCTTGAACTGACATAATAACAAACATTCACTGAGTAAAAACAGCCTCCTGGACTCAGAAAATTATGACTTTCCTCACACTTCCCCAGTTGAGTAGTTTTCCTGAATTACATTTAAAAGAAAGACTTAGTGCAGTTAAACTACAGCTTATGTTAAAGAAAACTTGTGAAACAGTATCTACAAATAACCCTAATCTATTGTAGGTAACTATGCGTAATAATGACTATGGGTTTTTAAAGGTGTTGAAACTTGTGTGATCACATAAGCAACAGCAGTCTAACTGGCACGTAGTTAAATTATTAGAATCTTTAAATAAAATAATTTTTTTTAAATAAGGCTACATAAATTGACTGCTACTTATTCCTTATACTTTGAACTTAACACTTGTTTGATGATGTTTGCTTATGTTCCAATACACTGGTTGCTTTAGATCCATGTATGACTTAATGCCCTTAAGGTCTGAAACTGTTACCTAATAGCGAAGAACAAGAAACGTGATTTCACAAATTTCACAAACCTTAATCAGTAACAAGCCGGTTTGACTAGAAGAGGAACCCATCTGACTACGGGGCCTACTAGCTACCACATCGGCTAGCACTTCCCAATGTAATATTAAAAAATGTATTATGGTTTAACACAAAACAAAGTTATGTTATTAACATATAGATATTTCCAAATTATATTATTACCCATTATTATTTGCATACATCTGGAAAAAATGTAAAGTCAGACTTATTAGCAGCCTTCATGCTAATCTGTGTAACGTTAGCTTGCCAGTAACGGCAGCTTTCAGTTTCTTTAGCCTGCTAGCTTTAGCATAATAGCACTTCCTGTTTCTCTGTAGCTAAGAGATTCAACGTTGGACTTTGCCCATTCTTACCATTCGTCACCCTTTCTTAGAGTTGTCTTCAACAGCGACCCAACGGTTTGTTTCTGGTTTTCGGTTGAAGGGATAGGCATTTGAGCGGCTACCGGCTCCGAGTCGGAGTCTGCCGCGCTGCCCGACTCGGGTCCGCCTCCCTCAGCCATCATGCAGCCAGTGTACCGGTAACGTGAACGCGCTGCCTGAAACTAACGAGCAAGCACGCGCGTCTGGCGTTCTTTCGCTACAGCAGGATCTGACGTTTAAGGAGCTTCATTCCCTGTGAAAGTGTGACTTGTAAAGGGTCCCATGTAAAAGTATCACAGTGCCAAATTACACATGAACCATGTCAACAAAAAGTACACTTCTGCATGTTATATTTTAATTTACAATGGTGACATCTATTAGCTTTTTTATTAAGTGAAAACATCATTATTTTATTCAACTCCTTTTACTGTGGCAAAACATTCCTTTACAAAACACTGTAGGTTAGTTTTATTATTAACCCAAATGATCAGAACATTGTTTTATAAAATAATTGGTTGTAATGAAGATCATATCCAATTTTTCACCAGAGCCTCTGCCCAGTGTTGCATGTTTTAGGGGCATTATTATATAGATTTTGTATAAATGAATGAGTGTTGTACAAACATTCTATTGCATTTTAATATATTTTGTCAAGGAGGCAGAAATTGATAGAACTTTTAAAAACTCGTCAGCAATGTTGCAAGACTACCACCTTTTTAACTTGATGGTGCTACTGCTAACAGCACAGTGAGTGTCAAAAGAGTCAGTGATTTTCTTTACCTGCTTGTTCCTGTTCAGTTGGCGTCTATCTCCAGCAGTCATTGGTTGAGAGTATAGGTTCCACCTGGACAGGTCGCCAGTCCATCACACAGCCACAGATAGACAATTACTCACATACAGACTCACACCTCAATTTAGAGTTACCAATTAACCTCTAGCATATTTTTGGTCAATGGGAGGAAGCTGGAGTCTACAGAGAAAACCCACACACACGGGAAGAACATGCAAATTTCATGCAAGAAGGTCCCAGCCCAGTTTTGAACCTAAGATCTTCTTGTTGCAAGGCAACGTTAGCACCCACCGCACCACCGTGCAGTCCAGCTCTCAGTACATCAACCAATGTGGCCTTAAACTGACAACTGCATAGCAACTAATACTGGGCTAGAAAACTAAAAAGAGTTGTAAACAAAATACACAGGTGTACACAGCATTGGGTAAAACCAGATTTTAATCAAAATGGATTTGACTGTATGAAACAAGTGACGGTTAAGCTAAAAAAAAGTCTACGTAACTGAAAAACAACATTTTAAAGACACAAATGTAAATTTCACTGGTCCCAGATCTGCTTTCATCATTCTGACAGCAGACAGAGAACTACTGATCTATGATTAAACAACAAAGTAAATAAATAGTTAGTGTAAATGTTTACAGCCATTTATACCTGTAAAATGTTTGTCTTACATCCAAATGGAAAACTTTGTCTTGCTGTGCATTAAATAAGAGAAAAGCAACCTTTACCTGGTGACATGACGACTTACAGTTGCAAGACAATTAATTTCACAGAGAAAAAATTAACCAAAATATGTTCCCAACTAAAAACAAAATCATTGAAAGATGTATGACACAGAAAGGCCAGTGATTTTCAGTCAATTTCAGCTGTTTCATGGACAGGAATAGAAAGTTAAATCCATATGATATAACAACCGGACGCTTGTTCACATTGTATTACATGAGTTTTGTTCTATCTTCAAGATTTTCAACAGAAAACACATGCTTTGCACATTTTAAAACAGAAGTCTCCTAGAAGTGATTATGAGATCAGAAGATGCCACTGGGCAGCTCCTTGCTGAACATGCCGTCAAAGTCCAGCTCTCTGATCATCAGATCGTCCTCCACGTTCTCCAGAGCCCACTGATGATCAGTCAGTTCCAGTGCTTCCCACTCAGCCTAAAATATGGACAAAGATCACTGATAAACTACCAAATTCAGCCTTCACCTGTAGCTTGTTATACAGATCCTTCCATACATACTTTGAATGCTTTGTTTGTATCTGCAGGCATGGCCATGGCAGCACCACTCATCTGCTCCTGCATGATCCTCGACTGGTCGGCACCTGGAGGGATTAATGTGCACAGTGCCAACAATCAGCATATGAGAATAAGAAATAAGCTTCCATATAATTAATTAAACTTACCATTATCTTGCCCTAAAATCAAGGAGTACATGCTCCGAAGCCCAAACACATTCAGGAAATACCAAGATGCCGAGCTCACCCTGGATGATACATAATGAAAAATAAAATTAAATAAAAAAGGATAAACATGTTTGAAATTAACGCATAATGACTACAGCAATGCATGTGTGCAACAGCTGTTTTATTGGTTTACCAGGAAGCATCCAGTGAGAGGAGTTCAATTCCTTGCTGTAGCATGGGCTTAAAGCGCAGCGTGAGAGGGAATGGAACCTTAGCTGTGAGAGTGAGCACAAGAACACCACATAAAACAACTTATCACTCAATTTAATGTTTATATGGTGACAATCACGTTCTGAGGTTCCTGTGAGGGAATGAGTTTGTTTACTTGTTACAAATCCTGAAAAGGTCCAGTTGATCCAGCCGCCGATGAGGATCATGGGAAGCACGTTTGTGACGTTACCTTTCATCATGTCTGTCAGCATGCTGGGATCTGTGAAGACGCACAGTTAATGATGAATAACAAGGGCACAGATGGAGCTCAATGAGAAAAATATGGACAAAAAATAAGAAATTACTTGTTTTTTCTTAAGTGAATGTTAAAAATAAACAGTGCTTCCCACCTCAGGGTTAGAGTTTTAGTCTCATCTCTTTGTTTTACATGTTCACACTACGGAGCTCAGGGTGACATAATTCTATCTGGGACACCATACAAAATGAGATTGAATTAAACTGTGGCAAGTGCTACAGTAGCAAAGGAACTCCTGCATGGAAGTGTTCTTCATGTAAAGAAAAACAACAAATAAATAACATCACTGTTGGGCAAAAACATTGGATCTTTTCCCATAATTTTATGTTCTATGGATCTAATGAAAATTTTAAAAATGGAGCATCTGACTTGTGAGTTTATTGTCAAAATCAAGATGTGATTTTTTTACTTTCCTGAAAAGTTTTATTTTTGGACAGACAGATTCGTTCTCAGCAGCAACGATACATTCTCCACCTGTCTGTGCCAAGCTAGATCAGGTTCTATTACACATACAGTATATCTCGATAAAAAACAAATTGCTCCTGTTTTTGTGATAATAATGTATTTTCCTCTCGAGGGTGAAATATTTTAACAACTTTTGATTAAAACCAAAAAAGAACAATAGAAAAAGAAGGAGTAACACTAAGAAAAGTGAATTTATTCAGTGTATTTTTTCCTTAGTCAATGCATTTTTTTAACATGTAATAATGAAGTTGTTACTGTCTTCAGCCACAGATCAGAATGAACTCGAAACATTACAGTTTATACTGATGAATGCATCCTCACTCGCACCTGTCATTGGGGAGGGAGGAACAACTTTTCTTTTGGTCTTCTTAAAAAATCCATCCTCTTGATTATTGAAGTAGAACTTCCTCATCAAAAAGGACTGAAACACAGAAGATTAAACAGTTACAGACCCAAAACAGTTGCAAAACGTAGTTTCAAACGCTTTTAGAATTTTAAGGTTATGAGTTTATTACCTTGGATGCATTTTCAGAATACTTGCAAATCTTTTTTTTTTATAGCTAAACATTTTCAAACTTTCAAGCTTTAATGAAATCCCACCAAAAATCTAATTGTTGGGATTTTTTTTTTTTTTTTTACATGTTATCTGTTATTTGTAAATACATAATTCTCAAAGTGACATAAGTTCTCAAAATCGCAGATTTGTACTTATTTCACTGGATTCTTGCAACAAAATTCTGACTGAACATTATGAACACAGAGCCATGCTGTGGGGTAAAAACATGCTGCCATGTTGAGATATTTTATGTTTTTCCAAGAATAAATATTTTAAATCCAAAAAACTTTTAAAATAAAAATTATGTATATGAACATTTGAGGTGACACTTTACTTTGCTATTACTGTTAATACATAATTTCTTATGAAATTTTGTTATTTCTACACTCCACACCAGCTGTGATTTTAGTTCAGGTATTTTATGGAATTTCTAAACAATTTCTTTACATTATTTTTGTTTTATTCTGGGTGAGACACTTAAAACTTTCACACTACTGAGCCTATAAGACATACTGTTAATAGAATAACAGGAACAGTAATTACGTGAGACAGTAAATATGATGCCTACCTGTTTGGGAATGTATTTTCCATTTTCTCTCAGAATCCTGCTTCGAATAAGAACTTGGCTGGAATTGGAGGATCAACACATATTATAGTATGTAACTTTGATGTGTAGTTTCCATGTACTTACACACACGGGTAACATACCTGTCGGAAACCTGCTCTAACGTCAGCTTTTTGTCACTCTGTAGAAGAATTGAAACATAATGGCGAATCACCCCGACAAGAAAGGTGATGAAGACGATAGGTAAAACCACCCAGAGTCTGATGTTGGAGTCTAACAGAAGCTCTGGCTCGGCCATTCTGGCTGCGGGATGACTTGAGAAACAAAGCAAAGCAAGAGAATGATAAAAATAACATGTAGCTAAAAGCTAAATGTCAAAATACGGCAGACGTGACTGGGATGGGCTAATTATGTGCTTTCAGCTTCCTTATCAATCTGTATCGACCCAAACCCTCATTGTATTGCAACATTGCTTAAAATGTCCCTCATATAATGTAAAATATAAATATCCACAAGTTAACACGAAGTAGTCGTAGATTAGCTGATGGCTAATGTTAGCTAGCTGCTACCTTCTTCCTGATGTCCCCGGTCACGAAAGGTAGGAACAACCCAGTGTCTTCAAGGTGACCACCGCTTTTCTCGGCTGCGAAGAAATCAACACATTCAATGTAACAACCTGATTAATACGTTAAATAACGTTTAGGAATACGGAGCAATTGCCATTGCGATATGCTAATAGCTTTGGGACTTCTGCTTCTGCAGTTTATCCGCATCTCACTCGCGGGCCCTGCAGCGCCACCCAGCGGAGGTGCAGGAGCTGACTGCGGATCGTGCAGGAGAGAAATCAAGTAACAGGGTAAATGTCTTAATCGAATAAAGAGTAAATATAAAGAGTAATAATGTCATAATAAATCTGAAATAAAAAACCGTGGAAACAAGAAGCAGAAAAACTATGTAGATGTTTCTTTTTTCTTAATTTTTTTCTATTTCAGTTAGTCATTTCACTTTTGCATAGTGATTTACTTGAAGCAGACCAAAAAAAATTAAATCAACAACAAATACAATTTAGCATGGTTTGACATAATTAAAAGATACAAATATGTTAAATGACACTAGAAACTTAAAAGGGCAAAAAGCTTCAAATGAATCACAAAAGGTTTTACTTCTGTGCATTTTTGCCAAATAAGAATTTCTGTAGAAATCATATCCATGTCCATGTCCTTGTCTGACTTAACTTACCAAAAGTCAAGTGAGAGGAAAAAACCTCAATAGTTTGAACAGAAATGCTAGTTTTTTGCAGCATTGAGTAATATGAATCTGTGTGTATCTTTTAGTTAGTGACAGGTGGAATAATTCAATTTGAATAAGCATAATGGAACAAATGGGAGCAAAAATAATAAAGTTGAGAAGAATTCGTTTGACTTTGGTACCAGTGGATAAAGCAGAATGGAGCTGTTAGGTTACAGGGTTCACCAGTAATCAAATTTAGCTGTGCAAAAATAAGTATGTCCAGTAGATGGCAGTCGTACAACTTTTAGGATGTAGGCAGCCCAATCACCGAATGAATGAATGAATGAATGAATGAATGAATGAATGAATGAATGAATGAATGAATGAATGAATGAATGAATGAATGAATGAATGAAGTTCTGCAGGTGTTCAACACCATTCACTGCCAATTTTTTCTATCATGTCTTCATGCATCAGAGTGCAAAGTGACTACGTATCTAATCTCATTAGTTTTAGTCAACAAATTAACAACATGAGCTTTAATCCAGGGATTTTTAAGGCTAAACAGCTGCACTATGATAACAATGGAAAGCAGCTGTTTTATTTGCTTTTTTGTTAATTGAAATTTCCCTCAGGACTGTCCTGGATCATATAACGGGAAAAAAAGTAGCACATTTTACTAGACCTACAGACTGATTAGCCACTGAAAGAGGAGCACAGAACAACACAAAATATATTTTATCTCAATTTTTAGTCCTTATTCTCTTCACCGGAACAAGTGGGATTGAACAAATAAAGAAACACAGTGATATCTTGTTCAGTATTTTTCTGGATGCTCTTATTCTTTTTAAAAACACTTTCCAGTATTTTATGGTTTGTTACACAAAACCTGGTTCGTCAGGTTAGTGTAATTTTGTTTCAAGCTAATTAAACAGTGTGTTTTCTGTTCACACAGATAAACCTCATATAATATTGTTTAGCACTGACTATCCTGCTGTTTCATGGCACATTCAAGTCCAGCTCACATCCAGTTTTCCCACTTCTTTTTAACAACTGAAGAGTGGAACGAGAAATAATACTTCCTGACATTCAGCAAAACTCATTCACACATATCCAGAAATGAAACAGACTCTCTAAACATTTATTTCTATAATTTTCTCTTTTCTTCTTCTAGTTTTCCTTCACCTGAGCAGCAAGTATAAACCTCAACACTGTTTTTCCACTCATTCCAGCTCATTCTTGCTCATCGGGTGGTGACAGGACCTCACCGGTCACTCTGACACATGTTGGAGTTTGATGTCACAGAAAAAGCATCAGGAAGAGTCACAGCATCAGAAGTTTGCAGTGCAGTAAATTTAATGTCCACCCCACACAGTAATTACAAGATTTCCCTTTTCTTTAAACCTATAATTCCATAAAATAACTCATTCAGTGTGACTAATCTTCTGCACCATTTTAACAGGATTATTACTTTCCACAGAAATCTGCTGGACACACGTCTTCATCTCTCAGATGGAGCATCCAAGTTTTTCTACTGACAGTTTTATTACTGATATTGCATCATTTCAAAATTAATTCAGGGCTTTACGATGGAACAGCTGGTTACTGCTGCATCACAGCAAGGAAGTCCCAGGTTCGGCTCCCAGCTGTGACCTTCCTGGGTTGAGTTTGTGTATTCTCCCTCTGCATGTTTGAGTTTCCTTCGAATCTTCCAATTTCATTAAAAAAAAACTGCAAGTCAAGTTAAGTGGTATTTCAAAAGGACTTGTGTTCTTGGACGATTTGTCTCTGTGTGGCTCATTGACAGAGTGGCAACCTGTCAATGGAGTAACCACACCTCTCACACACCTCTCACACACTGAAAAGTAGACAAAATACAACTAAACAGATTAATGGGTTAAAATAACCTTCAATATCATTTAATAGGATGGATTTATAATACTGCAAGTTGTTACTTTTTAAAGTACAAACTACTGAGATGTTTTACAAATATTTCTAGATGTGGGTCATAGTAACTGTGCAGATCAGTAGTTTATTGTTTTTCAGGTAAAAGAGTACATATACAGTAAATCCTATGTGGGATTTAGAGGGAAACTGATCCAGAAGAGGGCGGCGAACCAAGAGGGGAAAATAACAGCCTGAAAAAGATGATGCCCCCGCTGTGTCGCCATCAGTTCCCCCACTAAAGAGCCTGTTCTGCGTCACCAGCGACTCTCTGACCTCCACAAGGAGAGGATATGGACCAGCAGGCAATAAATGTACAAGTAGCTATAAATACTTTCCTCACTGCCATCTGTTCAACACCCAACCCTGAGCATATAGTTATTCCCACGAATGCAAGTTATTTATATTTTTGTTTGTTGAAGATTTCATTGTTTTAACAGAGGAAGGCAAAGCTCTGGAGCGCCATCAACAGGCCAACACAACAACTGTCTCAGTAATTAGTCTTTTTTTTTCTGAACGGGTAAATTAACTCTGTTACCTGATGGACACCTGCGTCTGCTCTGTCCTCTAATATTTGTCCTCACTGCTCAGGCTTCACTAAGGACTTATAAGTCACCGGAAGCTCATAAATCTTGTCAGCTGACACCTTAAAAGACGTTGTTTTTAAAGTTTTATTGAGATCAAGTGACGTGAATAGTCTGTATAATGATCCTGAATCCTTTTCAAAAAGGACAAATGTTATTCTCTGTGTCAACTACAGTTTTTGTTCTAAATGATGTCAGAATAAAAACAGCTACCATTTTGTCTTCCAGGGTTTTTTCAACAAATGTGAATTTTTAAGCTGACTAAAAAAATCTACAAAAAGTATCTTTTGAAAAGTTACATTTTAAAGAATTTAGCTTTAGATAACTGAATGCCATGTTCACATAGGTGTGGGTCTTTCTGTTTTAAAGGTTGAAGAATTATCAGTCTTAAAAATGGTACACTGAAAGTTTACGGATCACCGAGATGAGGAAAACTCTGAGACAAACTGACATTTTTCCGAACTTTATTTTTTTTTTCCACGTGGTTTCTGATTCTATAGTTCTAAATGTATCCACCACGTAATAAACCAGCCCTCCCGATGGCGGCATTTTGATCCTAGTTCAAACATCGATGCCTTGTTGTGCTCAGCGTCAGCTGTGAGAGGATTAACTGTGTGGGTTTAAATATATCCACAGCTCGGATTTTATGCTTCGAGTCGTTTACACTTGTTTCCTCCTCGCTTTCCTCCTCAATCTGATGACTGGTCACCAAAATCATCGTGGGTTGAATCTTTATTTTGTGTTTTTTAATCTACTCAACCCTCTGTTGTCTCCGTCATATCCTCCTTCCTTGTGTTTAAGGTTAGATGTGATGTTTTGTTCTGAAGTTTCCCCTTCATATGCTGCATTAATGGGTTTTTGTTAAAGAAACAAGCCCACATTGGGTCTGACAGACTACCACAGCTCTACATCAGCAGCTTTCCTCCGTCCCCGTCTGTCACAGAGACAAGATCCTCAACAAACCTGAGGGCTCAGTTTGGGGTGGGGGAGTTAAATGCTAGTCATAATTCAACAAGAAATATGTTGCAGAGATAAATTCATTCAGTTTAAATAAGATCTTCTAAAATCTGCCTTTGGGATTTAATGTGTCACATTGTGTGTCATGATTGGAAGGAAGCCAGATCTTAGCCAGCAGGTCTCGTCTGGACTGATGACAGTGCAGCGTTTGGTAGTAGCAGAATGACAGCTTGGATCTTCCTGCTGATTAATTCTGCAGAACAGGATAAACAATACATGCTGCCTCACAGGGACACTCGTGAATGCACTCAGCTTTCAGCTCAAATGACAAGAATCACCTGACGAAGCTGTTTTACATAACACTCTCACCTTCATGTTCATGAAGTTCTAAAATGATGGGGAAGGAATGTGCATCCTGGAAAAAAAATAGCAGATTTCACCCCCCCCCTTTATTGAAATTCTTGGATTCCTAAAGCTGATATTTGAATATTTTTTAGCCAGTTGTGCAGCGTATTAGGATGAACAGATGTTCCATCTTTTTTGTTTTTGGTGATTAATGCCTGGTGGACATGAAGAAGGTCAGTCTCACTGTGTTGTTTCTTTCCTTTCTCATTCCACCTCATTCACAGAGAAACAAAGAACCTGCTTCTCATAAAAGAAACCAGCAGAAAAAAAAAATTATACAAAAAATTGTGCTTTTTTTCAGTCTGAACTCAAATTTAAAAGCAACAAAGCTCACAAATTTACAAGTTTCCTTCTTCACAGACGCAGGACAATAATGTAGCTGTCAGAACCTTTTTAATGATGCGTAAGTTGTGACTGATTGGAGATGAAAAAAATAATCAAGTGTTGATTTTCTCTTAGAACACGGTCCAAAAACACACATGTTAATTTAAATTGACATTAATGTGAGTCTGTGTGAAGTTGTTTATGTCTTCATGACTCCCCTGAGATGAATGGATGGATGGATGGATGGATGGATGGATGGATGGATGGATGGATGGATGGATGATAAACAATAAATACTAAAAAACCCTCTAATAGTTTTTCATTCGACTGTTATGTTTGCACTCACTGATCCTAAGGACATACAGTACAACATCTTGTTTGTCTACATCCAAAATGTTTATGTTGCCTCCCTCCAGGATCATAAAAGGAAATACATCTAAGACCATACTCAGAACAAACACGTCTCAAACAGAGGAATGCACACTGCTAATATACGTGTCCCATGCAGGCAAGTTGTACAAAACTGCAGGCTCCAGCTGTCCAAACAGAAAAACTGAGATCAATATCTCAGGAACGTCACATCAGCACGTTTGACAGAAGAACTTCATTATTGAATCTCAGGATTCATAAAATAAGGTATTTCTGCTTTATTATTTGTTTGAATGTTCTGAATATTTCTTCTATTGGAGCTTTGGGGCAATTTTGATGACACCTGTTTGAACTTTTGGGCTTAAATCTGAAGGAAGGTTCAAGATAAACTGTAATTTTTCAAATTTCAGGTATCGTTGTTTTAAGATTTTCTTTTTTTTTTTTTTTTTACACAGTTCACAGATTTTTCTTGAGTTAATGTTATTGCACTTCATTTTTCTGATCAGCCAGTGAAGACAGTAAGTTTTGCTGTTTAGCTTTATGGCATATTTTTTAAAACTGAACTTTAAATTCCAAAATATAATTAAAAATTTATACATAAAACAGATAAAAAAGAAAAGGTTATCCTTTTAAAATAAATCTAAAAAGAGACCTAACTAAAAATACATATGTAGGAAACACAAAACAAAAGGAACAAAGCAGAGTCTTGTTTTTTTTTTTTTTTGACAAGACCCTTTTACACACTGACCTTCTTCTCAGTTTGGGACTCGATGTTTTAATTTTCCCTGGAACAGCCAGACGGTTCCTTCAGGGAATTCCTCCCACAGAGGGAAATAATGTTCGGGACCTTTTTTTATCCTGCAAAGCTGTGTGTCTGTGTGTGTGTGTGTGTGTGTGTGTGCACGTGTGTATGTGTTACAATGCAGGCTCTTTGATGACATTAAAAAAATGAAAAAGAGGAGGCAGGTGGTTGGAGCATGTGTTTGTATGTGTAGGAGAGCGGATACTTTGTGGACTTGTTCTGTGAAAACTTTCTGAAATAATTGAAGTCTGGACAGAATAACAAACAGCCGCCCTCATGTGTGACAGATGTCTCCTCTTGATAAATGCTACTGTAACTCTTTGATTGTTCTAACAAGCTGTTTAACAGGTACAGCAACTGAAAAGTGGCTGCTTTCATGCTATGATGCTGCAGAACATGTAAAAGGTGTTTTCACAAGTAAATTTTCAGTTTTTATTGAGTCTTCAGCTTCAGAGCAGGTCAAATTCTGGCATATTTAACTCAAAATTGCAACCAAGTGGTTTGTAAATTTAGTCCAAATTAAGACATTTTCAGCAACTGTAATAAAAAATGAATCTCAGGGACTCATTAGAATCATAAACCCCTTTAATTGTTATGAAAATCTCTGTTGATTTACTCAGAATGTGTAAAATTTCAGAGAAAACTACTAAATGAAACGGGAATTCCAGTCTGTTTTCATCAGTTATAATTATCATGTGAGAGTAAGTTAATTTTCAAATCATCTTGTTATGGATTTTACTGTAAATTCAAGTTGAAAAAAGACAAAAGCCTCTACTTACATTTAAAAATAAAAACACATAAAAATGACCTGGGAATGACTGGTGTGATTTTAAATATTGGTCAATGGTCAGTGTTGGTTTGAACTCAGTATGATATAAAGCTCATCGATATACTATAATATGATAAATATAATCATTTTCTTCTAATCCGTAACTAATTTAAATGTATCCCTGAAAACCTAATCTAAAAACAGCCATTTATTAAAACACCCACAGACTGACTCATACCTGCAGCCCCTGAAACACTCTGTCACGTGTCATCAGCTGATATTTACCCTGTATGAACATGAATCACCCTAATCAGCTCACAGGGCAAATAATAAACCTCCACCAGAGGCGGCCTGCAGTCGTCTAAGAAGACCAGTTTTCAGGCAGTTACATAACCACATTATTTCCACAGCATTGCTATTTATTGCCCTTCTGTGACTGGCAACGATAATCACACTGTGACTGCCATCTGATGAATGCTCCAGCAGATTGACCTTAATTGACTTTGAGTGCATCATCGTTCGGCAGCGTTCAGTAAAATCAGCTGAATTAATTTGGTGGTTTGTGTTGGGATTTTTTTCTTCATGTTTCCACTAATAATTCCCCAGGCAGGGAGGGTGGAGGGTGGGGGTGGGGGGGGGGGGATGACTCACTTGAGCACCAGACTCTTAAAAGTGGAAACGGCTGCAGATCTTACACTCAGTAGTGTATGTTTTATTCATTGTGTGTTGAATTGCCTTTGAATCAACTTCTGAAGTTTACTTGAGTTAAGCTCTCCCAACCTCACTGAACTCACAGATGTCTATTGTTTTCAGAAATCCACTCAAATCTGTTCAGAGTTACTTTATGGATATAGTTCACAGTGTGTAACAGTGGGTGAGCCGCATGGGTCAAAGTTGACATTGTGTTTTACACTGAAATAATTCTTGTTGCCTAAAACAAATATGTGTGACCCTGTGAATCTACATCTTGTCAGCTGACTGCAGCCTGCAGACCTGCTCACATGTGTCCAGGTAACTATGCCACTCACCTGTTTTATCGTATATTAAAGCTCGTCACAGCTCTCCACTCTGCCAAGTAGTCTGTTGAATTTTGCCTGCAGTCCAGCGTCGTTTCAAGCTCTGATGACCTTAGCATATGACCTCAGCCTTGTTTTCACGACTTCTCCCTTTTGCCTCTCTCCTCTCCTCATGGATTTTTTCTGGATCATTGTTGCCTGACTGCCTGTATGTGACCTTATCTTTTGCCTCGCCTACCTAGGTTGGGGAAAAACAGAGTTGATTAGGGATGATGTCATCAACAGAGGACAGGTTGAGGAGTAAAATCCAGAAGTTTGAAAGCAAAGTTAAAGTGAACTTGTTGATGAAATGTTTTATATACATTGAGATTTAATTCCTAACTTTTGTTTCACATTTTAAAAACACAAATGTAACTTTTTTTTTCACTTACAGTTTACTGTCAAACATAAAAACAAGACACACAAAGATAAATTAAAAGCCCGTTTTTAAATGAACTAATCACACTTCCTGAATTTTTTTTTTTAATTTAATAAGACAAAAGGTTTTTAGAAAAAATAATATATTAAGAAATGCTATAGGTTGTATGCTGAGGTTTTATTAAAAAGTTAACAGCAAAACAGATGTTGGATTTATAAAGTATTTTGTTAAAAAAATGTGCAATATTTTGATCCAGGTTTCAAAGTTCAAAGTTTCAGATTTCAAACGTGTAAAACATGAAGGTAAAAAGCCAAATTGAAAGTCTTCTGAAAGAAAGTGGTCATGCTGAGGGCTTTATAGATAAAACGGTTGAAGTGAATATTGTTTTTCTAGGAAAGGACACCACCCAGTCTATTTATGTACAAATTGTGATAAGCTTCATCCCTGACAAATCTAAAGGCAGATAACTGGACAAAGTTCAGAGGATTTAAAGGCTGATAGATGAGCTCACCTAAAAATTCAACAGTGTCCTAAATTTTTTTCAGGAAAGGTGAACTCTTAATTTGTAGGCTTGTTTTTAGTTTTATTTTGAAAGAGTACAATGACACTGCAAGTGATAACGTCACAGAGTATCAATGAGGACAGTTTGATCTCTACAGAGTCCGTGTTTGCTATATTTGTTTATTTATTTATATTCTAGCATTTTTTTGTATGTCGGATTTTCCTTGTGCTCTTGTTGTTTTTCTCCTTCACACCTGTTCCTCATGCCCGTGACCTCCTTCATTCCTTTGTCAGATTCTGCTGTTGCATGTGCTGTTTTCTCATGTCTCCTTGCTTCCATGTGCTCATGTCACACTCAGCCTCTTGTACACAAACTGTTTTGGCGTTTCAGTGTTTCTTCTATCACTGAACATATTTGTTTCCAACTATCTGCCTCCAAACCTGAATTTTAAGGGTCTTTTTGACATAGAGCGGTAATGAGGCATGCTAGATGGGTGAGACACTACACCCATCTGAAATATCATTGGTTCGTTCATTAGAGATCCATGGGAGAGACAATCATGCTTTTGAAACCATTCCACTGCTGAGAGTTTTTTTGAAGCCCCTTTTTCATCAAACAACCCATTGTAATTCAGGAGTGGAGCTTCCTGTCATACAAACTATTTACCTTTGTTGTGGTTGTTAATGTTTACAAAACAGAGTTGATGCATTCATAAGAAATGTAGAATAAAATGAAGCAAAACATGGTAAAACTATAAAATGATGGGGATACTTTGTTACTGATCCCAATTAGATCTCTGTTTATTACACACTTAATATGGTAAATATTCCAGGGTGAAGCGTGTGTGCGCACAGTTTCTACAAGCACTAATGCTTTATATGAATGTCCTTTCTCAGGTGAAATGTCCTAACACCTTTGGGTTCATGTCTTCCCAGCTGTTCTCATACTTGTGATGCAGATACCTGCTACACCTTGTTGCCATGGTGACTTTACCACATGCAATGGTCTTGGCTGTTAGAGAGTTCACAAAAAAGCACAAGTATAACTGTTTAAGGTGAGAGATAGATGAGGCAAGGTGAGTCCCGCCCTGTTACAAAGGAAAAAAAGAAGTTAGAAATTCTCATTCTGTCTTTTTAGCATCATCAGAGGAGAGAAGAGAGATTTCACACTGTTTGATCCTTCAGGTACCTGCTCCCAGCTGGGCCGATGCTTTGCTCAGGTTATATGTCCAATAGGTTAAATGCCATCAAGTTTAAATAAGGTCAGACTCATTGTAACAAAGAGAAGTTGAATATTTGAATTTCTATCTGTCTGTCTGTCTGTCTAATAAGCCTTCAAAAACAGTGGACAAAAAATATGCTGGATTGAATCAGCCTTTTATTTAGTTTTTGTAACGAGGTGTTCACAGCCTGTAAACACACAGGATGTAACCTGGTTTTATTTTACCAAAGGTGTGTGTATCCTCCTCAGTGAACATGAGCTGCAGGACGGAGGGGAAAAAACATGATCCCTGGAGCGGCGTGACATCAAAACGCGCTGCCGTGGATGACCTAGAAATGGAGTGCTCGTCGTCGGTCCTGTGTGCGTAAGCAGCGGCGGTGGCGCATGACTGGCTGCCGTTTACGTTGCTGATTGCGTGTCAAGATGGAGACGGCGCAGTTAAAGAGGCTTTAATGAGCAAGATTTATATTTATGCGCGGAATTAAAAAGGAAGAGCATCCAGCAGATTTAACAGATTTATATGCTCGGTGTCCTCGCGGACACATACAACGTGCGTTCAGTAGCGATCTGACCTACACAAGCTGTTTGTAATCCCCCCACCCACCCCAATAGCACTATGAATAAAATCTATATCCAGATGATGTCCTTATAAACGGGACAATCAGTTCCAAAACGATCAAAAAGGCGCGTGCCAAAGAGAGGATCTCGCGTTTCAGCGCTTCTCAACAGACACGCTGCGCACTAACATCATCTGAGTCGCCGACTGCGTGCGCGCGGTGGGCGGAACCAGAATACTCTTCACATCCCACTTTTTGAGGAGATTACTTGGACAATTTAGAGGGAAACACATGACAGTGAGGCAGCGGGCAGGGAAAGCGCTCCGACGTGTTAGTTGGACAGAAGAGGCCAGACGACACGCCACGGGTCGAGACGGAACCGAGCAGCGAGCAGGAGCGACAGCTGAGTGGAGATATTTGGAGTTGGATGAGGGCACTGCCACTTCCCCGGTAAGACAGCAAGAGACTGTCGCTTAACGCGCTGACCCTGATGTGGGATTCGGTTTATACGGATTCAGCAGACTCTGTCATCACATATGTAAAAGAGACAGACTGTCATGCAAAGGAAAAGTCAGGCAACGCACATTACCAAGGTTATTGCAGCTGAGTATTAATGTCTGCAGTTAGAAACATTGTGTACTTTATCTTTAAGATGCTGAGTCTTCACAGCTGATTTCACTCATTGTTTTATTCTTCCATCTGCAGGGTTTTTAGGTCAACAGTTTAGTAAATGCTTAGTACTTTATACTATAGAGAATATTTGAGTTGTAAATGTTGTCCCGGCGTGATCATCTCTTGATTATATGATCAAGTAGAGCAGTTAGTGAGAGCAAATTTGGATATTGGAGCTCTGGAAGCTCATCAGTTTGAAACCCCATGACTGCACAATAAAAACTCCAAACCTACACCTCATCTCTTGATCTCTACACCTTAGATGTCACTCAGGATTTTAAAAGGCAGCACAATGTATTTGAGTCAGTGTGATTTGATGACTGAGATGTGTGTGATGTGTTTTAGGTTGCAGAGATGAGGCTCCTGGCTAACATACAGGTACCATCTGCTCTTCGTGTTTGGTGCTGGTTCTAAACCTGAGGGAGAAATTAACGTGGCCAGTTGGATAAATTTACTTACATACGGGGCCAAATTGTTTCAAAAATATTCCAGAAGGAAACATAATTTTTTGTTCAATCAATATGGATTAAAAAATAGATTAGGAGCTGAGATTCTATTATGTAGGATATGTGTGTAAATATGAGTGGATTCTGTCAGGTTGGGTATAAAAGTTCCAGATGTTCTCTTGTCTTTGATAAGTGACTGCAGGGTCTTTGTGGACAAAAGGTGAGACTGATGGACTTGACAAATAGAAGCGAGACAATGACTATTATCTGACCTGCTTGTGGTGTAACAACCGACTGACTCTTCTTTCTGGTCCAAGTGCAGGATATCTCCTGCTCCATTACAAAATAAAAGCACATTAGTAACATACTCAGAAAGCTTCTGCTGGTGTTGTGCATGTTGAAGGATTGTTGCTCATTGTCAGCTATAAAGGTTTGTTGAAATCACATTTCATTTCACTCTGTAGTCATCTGTTTGATTAGAAAAGAATCTTTGTTGATCTGAAGTTTTTCCCTCGCGAGTCTCTAATTTTGAAAAAGGATGCACCTGTTTGATCCGATCAAAGTTTCAGAAAAATTCCATCCTGATGTTTTCATTCACCTCGTCTGGAAGGAAAAGTAAAAATGAGGTGATTTCTCTGTTTCAGATTTGGTTGTAGCTTTCGGGGGGAAGAAATGCGACAGGTGTTAAATTATGGGTGTTGATATGAGTTGATATGATTGTTCTGGAGGTTTAAGATGGATTTTTTTTTTTGTAGTCACAAATGAGACTCCGATGTATTTGTTTGCTTATTTTTTTTTTCCTTAGACTTTTCTTCCTGCCCTAAAAACAGACAGATGAGCTACAGAATCTAGGCCGAGAAAGATTAGTGGGTGTTTTGATTGTTTTACTTGACTTAGACAGCAATGTTTTTCCCTCAAAAGTTTTAAAACAACATCTCACATCTAAACAGGGGCTGTCTATATGTCTTTGGTTTTGTTACATCACTTAATCTTTATCCTAACTGTTTTATTCAAGACATGAGGTATCTGAGGACACTCAGGAATATCACAAACGATTAGCAGTTCGAATGAGGTCACGACACTTAAAATCTGCTGGATCAACGAGTTGGGGAAAAGTGTTACACCATGAATGGGGAGATATTCAGGATTTGGAAGCAGATTAAAGAGAGTTTAAAGTTAGCAGCAGCAGCTGTGTGTTTGATTAAAGTTTCACATGGTCTGATGTCCCGTTTCATCAGGGCGTGAGATTGTTGGTTTGTCCTCGTCACACAACATGGTGAACATCTGAGAACAGTTAAACTGAGATTTGTTAATGGCTGAAAATGATTCAGTCAATTTTACAGAATATATTTTATAAAGAAAATGAATAACTGTGAGAAGTCTTCATCATTTTGTGTAGTAACCTTCAGGTTAAGAGGAACTCCTGCGTGATGTGTAGGTCTTACTGAGAACAAAATAAACTAAAAACGTAGCTATACACAGTCTGAATAACCTTAAAGGTAAAATAAATTACTCTTGAACTTTATTTTTAACCAGAATCCATCATTAATAGTCGTACAGATTTTTTTTTAGTTCTGTAAGGAATTTAATTCTTAAGTCTCACATTGATCTGCTTATATTAGAAGCCTGCTGTGCTTAGGATTTTTCTGATTGGGATTTGGACCGCTGGGGTGTGGTGGCATGTGACAGAGTCAGCAGTACAATATCCACCACGGTGGTCACACACACACACACACACACACACACACACACACACACACACACACACACACACACACACACTCTGTATGAGTTGTACTTCTAGCTGAATGAAGGCTTTGGTCTCCATTCTCTTCTCCCACTTCCATCCCCACGTGACGAGGAGGAAGCAGGAGGGAAGCGGATGGCAGAAACCGGCAGAAAAGTGTGCTACTTTGTTTTGGGAGCACATGATTGGAGGGGAGACAGAGGTGGCATTGAGGAGTGTGGTGGTGATGAGAAAGGACGTTCTGGATGGAAGTCCTCGTTCCGTCCAATTGTTCTGATTCACAATCAGCTTGTGTACGGATGAGACACCTCTCCTTGTGTTGGTGTTGTCCTCTGTGCTTTGTCTGCTGTTGGAGCTTTAGTCCAACTTTATTTCAGATGGTGAAATACTATTGAGAGTTAATTGATCAGCTTGAAAAACTGTTACTGGGATGTCATGGTTGATGCTGTGTGACCTGTGCTACTGATTATGTATAGATTAAATGTACATATGAACATAAATGTTCTGTAACTTTCTACTGTTTGTCGACTGTACAGACAGTGGAAGAAGACTGAGCTGAACTAACAAGTTTATATGAAGACGAAGGTGGGAAAGTTCTAATCAGCCAATCAGCATTGAACTGCTATATGTAAACACACACAACAGCTTTTGTTTGAGTTCTGTGGGCAAAAACTACAAAATCCCTTATATACAGACCTCCATTAAGCACCTGAGTTCCCCCATATTGTGATTTACACAAAATAAGAGTCTCACCTTTGTTGTATCAACATTATCAGATTCCTCAAGCATGAAAACATTTTTAGCAACTGGATTGCTGGTGGTTTTCTTCTGGATCGAGCTCCAGAGTTTTTGAAGGAACATCAAATCCATCAGCAAACGTCTGATTCCACAGTGTCTCGACTATCTTTTGATGTTTGTTGCAAGTTTATACCTTGCAGTGGTAAAAAAAAATCTGAAGGTTCACTATTTTTTCTTTTCTGGATCAAAGTATCTGGAATCTTTTACCAATCCAGATCAACCTTTGATCCAGATCAACCTTTTACCCAGATCAGTCCTTGGTGTCATTGGTAGGACCTATTAGAAACTCACCCTGCATTTTTTTAAATCAAACACCTGGATCATTTATTATTAAGTAAAAAAGCTCTATCTCACAATGATGAAGAATCCTTAAAAATATTCCTAGATCCAGATCACCTTTCCTGAAAATTTAATCCTAATCCATCCTGAACTTTATAAGTTATAAGTAACAAACAAGCTTCAAACCTGGTGAAGTTTAGGTTCACAATATTTATTTTTCACTCAATAAAAATTAACTTCAAACATATTTTGAATGACAAAAATCATTTATTAATGCAGCTTTAAATATAATCAATTTAGTTTTGTATAACTTTAATATTTTTGAAGCAAACAGTCTATTTGACCATCAGGAATTTATGTCCTCAAATTCAAAATGAGGAGATTTCTCATAGAGCCACTATGTCTGACTGATTCACCAACCCATCTCTTGTCATTGTGAGTCCAGAGCTGGAAGTGAAAACGACCCATAACATGAGCTGCAACATCAATGTACAACATCAGAAAATCCATCCATCCATTTTCCACACCCGCTCCTTCCTGTCCAGTGTCGGGTGGAGCTGGTGCCTGTCCCCAGCGGTCAACAGGGAGAGGCGGAGTTACTCTCAGGACAGGTCACCAGTCCATCACACGACTCCACAGAGAGAAACAACCATTTACTTTCACTTCAAGGGCCATTTTAGAGTCACCAGTTAACATCATTCATGCATTTGGAGGGAAGGAAGGAAAGCAGAGAAAAACCCACAGCACCATGTAAACGGTGCAGAGAGGTCCCAGCCAGAAGTCGAACCTGCAACCTTCTTACTGTAAAATAACCAACTGCATCACCATGCAGAGAATAATGTATTTATGAAATATGAAGGTATGTTTTGTTGTTTGGTTTTATGGAGTTGCCCTGAATCTCTGTGACACTGGAACCCATTACAGCTTCTACAATATTTAAATTAAATGATATTCCTGTGTGCTCTGACAGTGTATCAGATAAACTTTTTACTCTGCAGAGCTTTACTGGTGTTTGTGTTTGTTTTGTCTTAATCACAGCACAGTGTGAACTTTGTGTTTGTTATTTTGCTAAACTGCAGACTTTTCCCAACTTGCAATTAGGATTTTTTTTCCTAAAAAAAAGGGGCTATTGTCAGAGCTACTGTCTTTCTGTACAAAATGCATCTCCTTTCCATGTCAGAGGATCACCAGAACAGCACTTCCACCTCAAGGACGCTGTAAAAACGCTCTGTTTATTTTGCTGAGTGGCAGCAGCACAATCAGCCAAACTTCCCAGCTGAAGATTGTGCGTGTGCAGAAGGATTTTCTCACATGACGTTGCATTTGTGCAGCCAGTGATAGCTGGTTGCAACTTTTAGATCTTATGAATTAAACTGAAAATTTGGATATTTTAAGGAGAAATACATACGGAGCAACTATTTAAGTTTACAGCATTTTTTAAGTTATAAAGGGAAAATCTGTTCAAAATCGAGATATAAATTATAACTGGGTTTAAGAAATAAAAGGGTGATTCATCCCTGAGCTGGAGCTGCGACCAATCAGTCTCCTGCAAATCTAAATGGTGGATTTTCAAACCCAGGTTGGCTCCAAACAAAGAACCCTTATTGTTTAATTTCCAAAGGTTTGTATTATATTCAAACAAATAGAACAAAACACCAAAACTAGGTCATCATAGTTTGGGCTCTCTAAAACACAGTGATGCAGCACAAGCAGAATAAAAACTATTATCCATTAATAATACCACTAGAACCAAAGTCAGAAAATAATTTCATTACATACGGAAATAATAAATTCTTAAAGAGGCCCTTCCATTAAAAACAGTTTTTCTGAGGTTTCGGTTGAATATTTTAGCTCCACAGGTGTTCTTACCTTCATAGTGGGTGTGAAAACAGGTCAACAACTTCTCTTTCAGTTTTTATCTCTCAAACTACGCAGGTGGCAATAACACCCGAGTTCTCCCGAGTCTGAACGGCCTGTATCTGTTTCATCACAACTCCTTTGTTCGTTAGTATTCGGCAGCTCCTGCAGTTGAAACCATGCCTAGCATGCTGCTGGCTAAAAGCTGTAGCATAACGTAGCAAACAGAAAGACACAGACGTCTGATGTTGCAATGCTCGGCGGGGCAGGAAACAATATACCTTGCTCTCATAGGCTAGTTTGTTAGCCAATCAGAGTCCAGCAAATTCGAACAATGAATAGGAACGAGCTGCTGCCGAAGCCTGACGGAAGGAGCCGGAACCACCCGAATTTTAACACAGACAGATTGAAAGGTCTCTTAATAAGTGTTTCCTGACGTTTTTTAGATATAAAATGTTTCATATTACTGGTTAATACTTAAGAAATAACCACAAAGTCCTGAAATGTGTATGAAATGGCCTCTTTAAATCAGGTGGGAAAGAAATATTTTTTCCTTTAATCAGATGAATGATCCTGAATTTTTTGCAGGCATCACCTTAAAGACATCATGTGCCGCCGTCTGCCAGCTGCTTCATGTCATGACCTGTTATCGTTAATTATTGTTTTAAAAGAGATTTAATTGTGCGTTTGCTCTCTGTGGCCAACAAGCTGTCTTTATCTTGCAGCGAGTCCTCAGATGCTTCTCGTCTCAGGATGAATTTGATTCAGCTCAGAGAACTGCGTTACCGTTCTGACAGGAACTCGTCACCCTGCTTTTTTTTCTCTCAGACAAAAAACAAACAAACAAAAAACCAAAACTGTGATCTCAGATGGAGATCACTCTCACGCCGAGCGGCCAACACGTCGTTCTGCATCACAGGATGTTGTTTTCACAGACGCGTCCAAGCAGCTCCTCATCATCCTAACAGCAACACGCCAGTCGACGGTGCTTCAAAAAAACTCAACAATGTTAGATTGTTTTCTCATCTTGCATGAACTGTTTCTGTTTCGATACAATCTTGACCTTTTTGAGCTCCATTCATTTTCCACCAAAAACAGTTTTAAATTTTCCTCTGCTCTTGTTGACGACATACAACACAGGTCACGACCTGTGTGTCAAAACATGGAGCCACAGTTTCACAGTCACGCAGGGAGATAAAAAAAATAGAACAATCAGGAGGATGAAGTCTTCCTCATAACAAATAATCCACATGCTATACTGTATATTTTATGGTAGAAATCGATTTTACTTTGTATTATTTTCACACTCAGGGTTAGTTCAGTCACTTATTATGTGAACGAACAACAAATAAACAGATAAATCATGGAGTTAATTGAGAAAAATCCGCAATTTTTAATGAACGTTATATTTTGATATTGTGCTTTCGTGTCAAATGGAATGTTCTGGGCTTGAAACAGAAACACGACCAGGCTGCAGCAGTAAAACAGCAGCTACGACGGGATTTCATCCCTGCTGTGCTGCTCGGATTTTAACCGGCACTCTGTTTCATAACCTTTTATAATCATTTAAGTTTATTTATATTAGTTATAATCGTTCAAAGGAACCTTGACCTAAAATCAAACCAAATCTCAAACTGTGGGATAAAAATTTTGTGTCTTGTTGTGTAAAACATGGATTGAGTTATCAGTTTGTCATGAAAACAAATAAAGTGAAATGACATGTTTGGAAGTTAAAACATGGGAGACAGAAATTGTGATTACTGTAAATGATAAAATGTTTAAAACCTTTGTTGCTCGAAGAAGGTTTCAGGATCGACTCCCGCCTGGTTTCATGGGGAGTTTGCACCTGCATGTTTGGTTACCTAGTGGTTCTAAATTGTGAATGGTTGTTCTATGTGTGGCTCTGTAACTGATGACCTGTCCAGGTTGTAACCCCGCCTCTCAACCCTTTTGAGAACGAGCAGGTAGAGATCATGTAGAGATGAACAGAACTGTTTCCAGGAATTAGATCTTCCGTCTGACAACAAAACAAAATGCTTAGAACTATCTCAGAAATCAAAATACTGCTGGTTGGGAACAAGTACTTTGGAAAGTATCATGACACTAAAATCATGATTACTTACTTCATAATCATAAAGATCAAATGATAGACGTAGCAATTATGAGAACGAAATATTGAATCTGAAAAATAAAACAAATTGTTTTTATTTTTATAAACTTTGTAAAGCAGAAAAACAAAAGCCCTCCCACTCCTTAACACAACACTGTAGGAAGGTGCAACGTTAACAGGTTTTAGGTGAAAGCAGCTAAAAAAAAAAAACACTTGCTTCTCAGACCTCAGTGGAAAAACAGAAAACTCAGGTTGAATGGAAGCGATTAGTTCTTGAAAAGAGTTGCTGAGCTGGTCAGAATGAATCCAGCATATCGTGAAAGTGCATACTGCTATCTTTGCAACCGAAATCAGCTGATAGTGATCAGAGGTGGCGATGTGGACCACTTCACACTCCATCTTCAAGCTGAAAGAACACATTCAGTCTACAGAAAAAAGGTCAGAGACGTCACAGAGGAAGAAAACTAGCAGTTGTTTCAAGTGTTCTTGTGAAAATCAGCAGCTGTTCAGCCACATTTTTAACCACTCATCACTGTGTTTGGTTGTGAATGAAACTGCCCATATATTTTATTTTTTTTCTGTTGCAGATTAGAAGGAACATGTCCTCCATCTCTGGCCCCCCTGTAGCTATTTGTATAAAAAACATCGTCCTTCATCGTGTAGTTTTAAAGCTCTAAGCACATTTCTGTATGTTCCTCCACATCCCCTCGTGTCTGTGGGGTGTCAGAGTTAAAATTGAGCCAGAGAGACAGGAACTGTTGAGTGATTCTAAAAATAAGTCTCACTTTCAGTGAGTCATCGGGCTGGTGTTCTTACTCAGCCGGGTCCAAACTCTGGCCTGAACTTGTGGTCCAAACATCAGAGATCCTCTAAGAACAACGCCAGTCAGGCCCGGTTACAAAACAACAGACACGATGATGTTTGTTTTGAAAGAGTTTGAGTTGCTTTGGTTAGTTACGTTTCCGTGACGTGAAACACGTGACATGACGTGAGGGTTTGTTTGCACACAAATAAAAGCGTAAAAACAAAATGCTCTTCATAATTTTCTGTTGCACATTTCAAATTATTAATTATTGATACACAATGTTTGACAGAACTATAGGTAAAAACAAATAGTCTAATCTTTACCTGGCAGGTGGTTTGTTGCCATGTGTTTTAATGAATTAGAGGTTTTTAGCTTTTTGCTATTTTATTCGGTTATTTAGCAAAAAAGTTTGCTTCAAAGATATTTTTTCAAAATTTTACAAAACATAATACTTAAAGAAGTTTTTATAATTTACACAGCATTTACATTCATTATTCATTTATACATATTTAAATCCTTTTTATTCTGTGTTTGATGATGTGAAGCGACATTCTGTGCAACACACACGTCCTCATGAGACGTTCATTCATCTGTTAGTAGATGAATTCTGTCTTAAAAATCATTAACTGAAAGGCAAATTATTACATTTAACTTTCTGTCATAGTGAAATCTAATACAAACTCCCTCATAGTGGATGTTTAAATGTAAAGCCATGCTTAGACGTGTGTATCTCACAAAACCTGCAGGCATGCAGCATCTCAGCAGCTGACATACAAACCTCAGTTAGAAGTGAATCTGTTGTTCTTCCTGCTGGTTAATCAGAATGTTAGTTAAGTAGAGAAGGAGGGAGTGAATGAGTGAGATGGGAGGACAATTCTGTAAGCAAATAGGAGACAGGCTCTTATAGGGTGAGCTGGGTCTAATGATAGACACGGCAACAAAGACCATTAAAGGACTATTTTCCTCCCACGTGTGTTGTGCACATTCATTTCCTGATACTAGTTAAATGCACAACTGGTTTTTGAATCACTTATTGATACAGACTCTCAATTCGTAACGTGTTTAAGTGATTAAAAAGGCAGAAACTACAGAAGCTGTTGCAGAAACGCCTTTGCAATGCTTTATGCAATGCAGTATGTGATTTAATAAGACTAAAAATATATCATCTAGATAAAACTTAAAAATAGTAATCAAAATCTCTTTTCAGATGTCCTTTATTCAGATAATTGGGTTTGTGAAAACAATATTTAGAGATGGAAATAAGTTATTTTAAAAAATAAGTTATTCAAAAAACCCTGAACATTATTTTTATAATTTCTCTGAGTTTTAGTTGAATATATTTTTGAAATTTAAAAATGATTAAAGGGACGTTCAAATGGGTTTCTAAAAGGCTACGAACAGATAATACAGTTGTAGAAAGATCGTTAACACGATGCACCATGATGCAGCTCTGCAGCTGTTTTTACGCAAGAGCTTATCAACAGGCATAAGTGGGTTTTGATCATGATTTCCTGCATCAATGAAATGGGCCCTAAATCTGATCGGCTCTATCATGCTGATTGTCAGAGGTCCCAGATTGGAACCTTTACCATAAAAATATCCTGAGAGACTGATCATCAGGTTGACAAGTCTATTCTCTTTTAAAGCAGGAAGTCATTTTATTCTGTGATGTTAGATTATGTTTTTTTGTTTCAGGACAATGACTTTTGAAAACTGGCTTTGACAGTTCTGCAGCTTTAGAATCTTTAACAAATACGTGAGTTTTCATGTTTTAAGGTTTTATATCTAAAAAACATCAGGAAAAAATCCTTTCCAGCCTTTCAAACTCAGAATAATCTAACTGCTTGAAAATTGACCTGGATTTGGGTCTTTACACTTTAATATTCATTATGCTAATTCGCTGGACTCAGATTGGCTAACAGCCAGCCTATGAGAGCGCGGCATCCTGTATCTGCATGTGTAACAGTGCTATGACTGTCTGCGTAACATACCTATTAACATCCTGCATAAAGTCAAGTTACAGGAGATTTCTGAACGAGACCAGCAGAAATGGAACCTTAGTTTCGAGAACACCCCTCTGGACGGGGATTACGAATGGGAGGAGGTGCCTGCAGATAAAACCCTGGTATCTTACCAGGAATTCATGCAGAACCGCAGCGCCCCCTTCCTCAGACCCTACTGCCAAGTTAACTATAAGTTCTGGGAGCCATTAGTTCCACAAATCCAGATTTTTCTGCAATATGTGCATTGTGTAAGTCCAGCTGGAGCGTAGCACAACCATGTTTGATACTGAACAGTTGAGCTAATTTAGCAGGTGTGGTCTCAGCTGATGAATGTTAATGAGCAAAATCGACGTGGCTAATTCCTCCACCTGCTTTCTTTAAGTGAAAAAACAGAAAGATAAGGTATTGTGCAATTTTTACACCCAGTATGTAACCAAGAATACCTGTGGGCCTAAAATATTCAACATTAAACTCAGATTTTTTTTTATGGCAGGGCACCTTTAATAATTATTGTAACAGATTCAAATCACCTGCAGTAATCTGATGATGCTGATCGGAATGATTATTCTAATTTCTGATGATGTTTAGGGTTTTTCAGCTGTTTTTTTGGCTCGGGATGTGAAAACAAAGCAGCACAACAAAAAAACTGTCTCTGATTTTAACACTTCAACAGATTGAGCGGCTGTTTTAATCTCACCAGGAACTCGATCAGGAAAGCTTGTACAACCACAGGTCTGATAGAAAATCATCAAGTAATAAGAGAAGAGGCTGATTGAGAGATTACCCACTGTATTACATAAGCTGCATGCCCCTCCTCCACATAGAAAAACACAAAGCCATCATAATTACAGTATTAAACTATGAATAGATGACAAGGATAAATCCACATGCATATCAAAGATGTGAGAATGAACCAGCACGAACCATGTTAAAGGATTCAGGGATCAGTTTGAGAATGAAAATCAGAGAAGCTGCTCGGCTCTGTTTCCCTCCTCATGTGGTGACGTCTCTGCAGAGCCGCTCACGTCAGAAACGAAGGACAGAACGTCTCTCTCTCACTCGCTCTCTGCGTGTGCTGGCAAACGGATGTGATGTTTTGGAACAGAACTTGAATAAACATAGCCTCTGCTGTTGCTGTGAAAAGATTCATTTACTCCCACCAGAAGCATCACAATGTGGCGTTAAGTATTGCGTAGGGTGTGGAGTCTTAATTCTAAAGTTGGGAAACCTAATTAAAAAAAAACTATATGTAATTTACTTAGTTAGATTCAAAACTAAAGGTTGTGCATGAGGACACATACATGACAAATACATATTTTAAAACCAGGAAACGTGTTTCCAGATGTAGAGTGATGAACATGTAAATGCATGACATCATGTCTACAAACACAACGTCATCCAGAATGCAGATAACCCTAACCCGATCCCTGTTACATACAACAATTACTGTGTGACTCATTGTTGCAAAACAACATCAGTTTCCTTAAAATATGTTGAGCTTTACAAATTTAGTTCAATAAATTATCCAAAACACTCCCTTTGATTTATGGCAGTTTGCATCAAATTAAATTTTTTAATCAATTATTAAACAATCGTTAAAGGGACTTAAGGCGAGATTTGTGAAAAACTACACATGCATTTCCAGTTTATTCAATGCTAATGGGTCATGAAGCATTAAAAACCCAAAATAACGAGGCCATCCGCATATACAGTGGGGCAAAAAAGTATTTAGTCAGCCACCAATTGTGTAAGTTCTCCCACTTAAAAAGATCAGAGAGGCCTGTAATTTTCATCATAGGTATACCTCAACTATGAGAGACAAAATGAGGAAAAAAAATCCAGAAAATCACATTGTCTGATTTTTAAAGAATTTATTTGCAAATTATGGTGGAAAATAAGTATTTGGTCAATAACAAAAGTTAATCTCAATACTTTGTTAT
>SSNP01000080.1:212144-226053 GCA_006937955.1 Pachypanchax playfairii
TTCAGCTGCATTTGGGAGTGAAAACGGATGCTGACATGGCTCATTTCCTTGTGACCAGGTGAGAAAACATTATAGGTCGTGTTTAGAGCCTGATACAGTATGAAAATGATGAGATCAAATCAAATAACAGAGTGGAGAGACCTGACGTGAAGTATGTTAGCCTCCCCGGTGCAGTGCTGTGAAGACGAACAGTCTGTAAAGTGTCTGTGCGCGCTCCCGTGCCGGCTTGGCTGGTGGCTGCAGTTAGCCACAGCGCCTGTCGCGGCAGCACTGAGTCAGATTTTGTAAAGCTGCCTTAAGTTCCTTTAACTATTACATTTTGTTTGTTAGAAAAGTTGAAAAAAAACTAGTTTCTACACTTTGTAAGATTGTAAGCTTCTTTTTCCAGAGGACATGTTAAATCCCCTGTTTTGAGTTAAGTTGAGTTTATGTCATATGATCATATGTGTCAGAAAAACAAAACAATCACAGTTGGACTACAGGTACGTGATCCGAAAAGGAGATGCTAACGCTTATCAAAATTCCAATCCCCAGTCACAAACGGAATTAACATAAACAATAAACATATACATGAAACAAAACAAAACAGGCCTAAACGTACATTAAACCAACTCCAGTCTCCTCATAAAAACATAATGACATACACAGATCACCAAAGCAGTAAGCCAAAATAACAAGCAATATATACACTTCAACAAAATAAATAATACATGCAACCGTACAATCAATCATTTTCAAATTTAATAATTATAAACAAGACAATTATGTCTCTGTCCCGATACAATACTCATTTATTATATATTTTTTTAAATCTAAATTTGAATTGAACAAGATTTTTTGACATTTTTATGGTCTCTGGCAAACTATTCCATCACGTTCCCCTTTTTACAGATATACACTTAGATTTTAATGTTGTCCTGATACAATTTGTTTGTTCCTCTCAAACTATATGTATGATGAGCATCTCTATCCTGGTATAAATTTTGAATAGTGGCAGGTAAATAATGTTTTGATACTTTATACATTATTTGGGCTATTTTATAATTGACCAGATCCTGTAATTTTAAATTAAAGCTGGTCAAGAAAAAAGGATTGGTGGGATCCATATATTTGGCATTATGGGCTATTCTAATGGCACATTTTTGGAGAGTAATTAAAACTGTTAAATTGGTTTTGTAACAATTACCCCAGACTCTGGGGTGGGCAACTCCAGGCCTTGAGGGCCACTATCCTGCACATTTTAGATGTTCCCCTGTTTCACCACACCTGATTCAAATCTGCAACCTCTCAGCAAGTCCTATAGAAGCCTGTTAACGACCTGTTCATCTGCAGCAGGTGTGGTGAAACAGGGGAACATCTAAAATGTGCAGGATAGTGGCCCTCGAGGCCTGGAGTTGCCCACCCCTGCCAGACCATCCATCATTCTGCATGTTATGGATGTTTCTTTGTTCCAACACACCTGGTTTAAACTGATTGTTGATTTTCAGGCTTTTTCAGAACTTCATGATACACTGAACAGGTAAATTAACCATTAGATCAAATATGGGGAACAACTAAATCATGCCGTTAGCGACCAGGATTGAACACCACTTCTCTCTGTGATGAATAATAAGAATCTCAAACTGAAACATCTGAGGTTAATAAAAACAGGAAAATCTTGACCGTGTCATTTAAAGGTTGGATGCATCCTTCTCTCCTTTTCTATGATTCATTCCAAAAATCTGACACAAGTATCTACATCATCTGGAAATACAATTAATACAGTAGATGACGTCAAACTGGCATACAAGTGTTTGTGTGTAATGATTTAAAGAAGTCATAAATAATGTGCCATGTTGGTTTTTTTTCTGTATCAATCAGTAGATTAAGTTTAGTAATATTTACTGATTTTTACTTCGGCTTTGCAAATATATATATATATATATATATATACAGTGGGGCAAAAAAGTATTTAGTCAACCACCAATTGTGTAAGTTCTCCCACTTAAAAAGATCAGAGAGGCCTGTAATTTTCATCATAGGTATACCTCAACTATGAGAGACAAAATGAGGAAAAAAAATCCAGAAAATCACATTGTCTGATTTTTAAAGAATTTATTTGCAAATTATGGTGGAAAATAAGTATTTGGTCAATAACAAAAGTTAATCTCAATACTTTGTTATCTAGCCTTTGTTGGCAATGACAGACGTCAAACGTTTTCTGTAAGTCTTCACAAGGTTTTCACACACTGTTGCTGGTATTTTGGCCCATTCCTCCATGCAGATCTCCTCTAGAGCAGTGATGTTTTGGGGCTGACGCTGGGCAACACGGACTTTCAACTCCCTCCAGAGATTTTCTATGGGGTTGAGATCTGGAGACTGGCTAGGCCACTCCAGGACCTTGAAATGCTTCTTACGAAGCCACTCCTTCGTTGCCCGGGCGGTGTGTTTGGGATCATTGTCATGCTGAAAGACCCAGCCACGTCTCATTTTCAATGCCCTTGCTGATGGAAGGAGGTTTTCACTCAAAATCTTACGATACATGGCCCCATTCATTCTTTCCTTTACACGGATCAGTCGTCCTGGTCCCCTTGCAGAAAAACAGCCCCAAAGCATGATGTTTCCACCCCCATGCTTTACAGTAGGTATGGTGTTCTTTGGATCCAACTCAGCATTCTTTCCCCTCCAAACACGACAAGTTGAGTTTCTACCAAAAAGTTCTATTTTGGTTTCATCTGACCATATGATGTTCTCCCAATCCTCTTCTGGATCATCCAAATGCTCTCTAGCAAACCGCAGACGGGCCTGGACGTGTCCTGGCTTCAGCAGGGGGACACGTCTGGCACTGCAGGATTTGAGTCCCTGGCGGCGTAGTGTGTTACTGATGGTAGCCTTTGTTACTTTGGTCCCAGCTCTCTGCAGGTCATTCACTAGGTCCCTCCGTGTGGTTCTGGGATTTTTGCTCACCNGTCCAGGCCCGTCTGCGGTTTGCTAGAGAGCATTTGGATGATCCAGAAGAGGATTGGGAGAACATCATATGGTCAGATGAAACCAAAATAGAACTTTTTGGTAGAAACTCAACTTGTCGTGTTTGAATGCTGAGTTGGATCCAAAGAACACCATACCTACTGTAAAGCATGGGGGTGGAAACATCATGCTTTGGGGCTGTTTTTCTGCAAGGGGACCAGGACGACTGATCCGTGTAAAGGAAAGAATGAATGGGGCCATGTATCGTAAGATTTTGAGTGAAAACCTCCTTCCATCAGCAAGGGCATTGAAAATGAGACGTGGCTGGGTCTTTCAGCATGACAATGATCCCAAACACACCGCCCGGGCAACGAAGGAGTGGCTTCGTAAGAAGCATTTCAAGGTCCTGGAGTGGCCTAGCCAGTCTCCAGATCTCAACCCCATAGAAAATCTCTGGAGGGAGTTGAAAGTCCGTGTTGCCCAGCGTCAGCCCCAAAACATCACTGCTCTAGAGGAGATCTGCATGGAGGAATGGGCCAAAATACCAGCAACAGTGTGTGAAAACCTTGTGAAGACTTACAGAAAACGTTTGACGTCTGTCATTGCCAACAAAGGCTAGATAACAAAGTATTGAGATTAACTTTTGTTATTGACCAAATACTTATTTTCCACCATAATTTGCAAATAAATTCTTTAAAAATCAGACAATGTGATTTTCTGGATTTTTTTTCCTCATTTTGTCTCTCATAGTTGAGGTATACCTATGATGAAAATTACAGGCCTCTCTGATCTTTTTAAGTGGGAGAACTTACACAATTGGTGGTTGACTAAATACTTTTTTGCCCCACTGTATATATATATATATATATATATATATATATATATATATATATATATATAAGAAGCTGTGTGCTGGGCTTGTAGTTCTCTGCAGATTCTTGTGTGCACATATATTCTAGTAAACAATGACACTGTAAACATCATTTCCGTGGTACTAATGACACTTAAAAATAATTCCCAATGTTCCATTCAGCATTTCTTTAACAGAAGTATTGTTATACCTCTTCTGGTGTATTTCCCTCAAGGACAAAACCACTTTAGAAATAAGAGACTGACCAAATAAGTGGATTTTTACTCAGCCGTCATGTACTTTCTTTCTTGTTGTACATACGGATCGTAAAAGACACAACTCAGGCCAATCATGTCTTCTGTTTTAAGCTCCACTGCTCAAGACCATTGAGGAGGACCCCTTGTAGCTGGACAGCCCATCGTGTGTTGTCCTTCAATGGCTACTCCAACCTCTTCGTGATTTGTAGACCATCTGATTGGCAGTGTGGTTCTGTGCAGTGATTTGTCCCACATGGCTGGCTCTGCCTCTGCCATTGCTACCGTCAGCATCTCTGCTACTACTTTGCATGAAAGCAGGATCCTGGCATTTGTTGAATTCAAGGTGGCATCTTTTCAATTAGGGAGTGAAATACCTTTTCAGCCTCTCGAGTGGCCTGGCGAACTACAGCCAAGGGGGCCCTGGCCGTATAATGATGCCTGGCACAATAGTGCCACTGTTACCCAATCCGTTCCCAGGAAACCACACAACATGTGCCATTGTGTGCAGTGCTTTGCTGCCCAGCCACGTTACCCAGCTTTACCCAGACCAACCAAGAGGACTGCCTGTGCAGTGAAGCTCACAATAATGGGGTTGGTAGGTTTGGGGGACCGCTTGGTGAAGACCAGGGGTTTTTCACCTCACTTTGTGTTTGCTGTGTTAAAATATTTTTTTCCGAACTGAGCCACATTTAAAAGAATAAACTGAAAAGCGAAAGAGGTCTGATGAAACATGCAGTGCTGAGTTGTTGCCAGGCATTGTTGTAGAGTAAACCCTGAGCATTGTGTCCACATTGAACCTCCTCAGTAAAAAAAAAAAANGGAAACCAAGAGAAAAGTGACAAGCAGATAAATGGGGCCACAAAGACAGCTAGAACTGGTTTCTAGCTGGTCCTGGCTGGTTCTTGTCTTTTATCTCAATGCTGGGGTATTCGCCCATTTACAGATCCCAACATGGTCACCATTATAGCTGCTGTTTATGCAGCGGAGCGAGAAAAAAAAAGATCATTTAGGGCCGGCCAGATGGGGGGGATTCAGTCAACAACATCTAGGAGATACATGTCAAAGGGGCCTTTTTGGGCCCCACAAGCCAGCTGGTCAGCTAATACAACACAACAGGACACCCAGGAAATGAAGGCCTGATGCAAAGCTCAGTGTGACACAGCAAGCTAAAAGCTCGGTTTCCTTAAAGGGAAGACCTGTCACTTTGTGTCAATTATTCATGAGGTTCGCCAAAACATCTATTCACTGTGAACTTGAGATTTTCACTAGGAGCTTACTGTTTACAGGCTTCACAAGCAAATGTTTTTACTCCCAATGTCACATTAATCTTGATTTAATTACTCTCTAAGTGCAAAAAATAAATTAAAAGACGAATGTTAATGAAATTTCAACAAATATTTGTAACAGTCTCAAATTTAACACACTTGTACTCATCAATAACTTTTGTAAAGTTGCTTTTGCTGTTATTTAATAGACTGAACACATCCAGTTGCTTTGAAAAGGTTTTTTCTCACCCAGACTCAATAATCAACCCTATTATATTCTGTTTACTTACACATGCAAAAAAGCTTATAAGGTTCCAAAATATCCATAATCTGTCATCAAATATATGCTAGACTGACCTGAATCCAATCCTCCCACACAATTCTTTACAAAAGCTCTTCTTTTTTTTTCACCCACAGATCCCAAGAGGAAGATTAAAACATCAGTCTCGGCGCACTGAATAAACATCTCCACAAACTTCCACACAATTCAGCAGACAGACATTTATTCACCTGAGCAGATATGAGTGAGCACAAAGCAGCCGGGACTGTGGAAACGTCTCCAGCGGAGGTGAACGCCATTCCTAATGGCAAAGGTCATGAACCTGGGGAGGAGATCACAGGTTTAGCCAAAAATGCCCCTGCAGAGGACTATCAAAAGTGAGTGCAGCAGATTATGTCACTTGTTCACAGCAATAATTTATTTTTTATTTTCACATCCTCAGACAGGATGTTCCAAAGGACTCAAACATCTTGTCTTCATTTATTCCCTAAAGATTTTCTGGATTTGTTCATCTTGTTACAAAATAATCCTTTAGGATTCTTAAAGCTTGGTATTGAGTAAAAGCGTGTTGGGATGCATGTGCAGCTTCCTTACAGGTTTCGACACAGAACAAACTATAATATACATCAGTATCAGTGGATGACAGTGGAAGAACCTCGATCAGATCGATCAATGTATCTCAAGCACATTTTAATCATAAAATATACTGTTAGTTACCATTGTTGCTACAAATAACCAACTTCCTCGACATGCTACTACATGCTAGGGTTAGGGTTAGGATCAGGGTTAGGCTCAGATGCTACGAGTGAAAACAACTAGGCTCGACACCAATCTACAATGTTCATAAACAATCAACAGACAGAACGTAGTCCTGAATATTCCCTTAATGAGCAACAAGAAACCCTCAGAAAAAAGCCAGTACATGTCTATTACCCATCATTTTATGTTTGTGTGATCTACTCTGGATATTTCTACCCCAAAAGTCTTTAAAGTTTGTTTATTAACAATATGAGTAGCTATGAGTTTCATTCAGACTTTTGTGAAGGGATGATGAGAAAGACCCAAATACAGACAGTCGTCAGAGGTTTGGTTGGTTTTAAAACTCAACAGGTTTTACACAAGAGAGAAAAAACAAGACAAAAATTAGATTAAACACACAATAAAAAAAAAACATTGAACAAAGAAGTTAATCTTCTTCCCACTCCTTTTCGAGGAACAGTTAACATTTGCTGTAAGCTGCTATTGTACAGTATATATGTATATATATTTTTTTTTAAATAATTTCCTTTGTGTGTCTCGAAATAAATTCAATTAAATTATATTCAATTCAAGAACAACTGAATACCTGATGCTACATAGGAGGTGTGATAATTAATGAACCAGGACTAATGAGAAGAGTTGATACAGTACGATCAATTAAAAGTCATGATAAAAACACAATCATTGAATACGACCACGCAGATCTTAAAATCGGTAACACATAATCTTAAAACAACATCATGGAAGATGGAAGACAGAAACAAGGTGACACAAAACTAAGAGAAACCTGAGAAGTGATGTGACATCTTCCTTCCACTTGCTCATTTTCATCACTAGAATATTTGCAGGATGATGGAGTGAGCTTTGTCCCCAATGATCACATCAGGTGTTTTAGCACTTTTTTCCATATTCTCCCTCTGAGTAATAAATTGTTTACTTACTGCTTCTCTCTACAGGATGCAGATGATGATTTGTTGATGCTTTTTGTCACATTGCTCTTATTATAAATTCACTGTGGATGTGTTTTTTGTTATTGTTTTTTCCACTTTGTGCTTACGTTGGGTGATGGATGGCATTTCGTAGAGAACCTGTAGCTAATAGTTCTCAGAAAGTTAGGTAAGCAATAATGAAGAGAAAATGTGTTTATGGTCTTGTTTTGTCAAAAAAAGATGACTTGTAGCAGTTTTTTAGGATGAATAGTTATAGTTTACTTCATTTTTTTTTTTTCAACTTTGTTTTTATTCATTATTCCTCACAGGAATGAAAATACTGAATCCAACCTCCCAGAGAGCCAGGAATTCCTGTCAGGAACGGAGGACAAGAAGACAACACGTTTTACAGATGTAAGCTTACCTACCATCAGAAACATCTGATACAGTACGATGCAGAAGCGTCAAATTTTCTTATAATAACTTAAAAATTAACATTTCTGTTGTCTTTTATATTTTTTATTTGGATTTTGAACACATTTTCTGATATCTCTATGTCCATGAAAAAATCCATGAGGAGGCTTGGTGAAGAAAACAAGGACTATTACACTGCTGGGAGAGTGATTACTGAGCGATAGACAGCTGGGTGACACAGTGAAGGTAGATAGATCACAGGTGCGTAATAAACAGAAAGGGAGCAGAAGGAAAACAAATAGGGAATCACACAAGGAGGAGATAAAGCTGAGGACACAGTTTTAATGAACTTTGAAAAGACTTGGAGTTTGAGAAAATTTGAGAAAAGACTTAAGAGACTTGTTCCAGTTTTTGTGGGACGACTGTAAGACTGAGGATCAACACACTTAACAACTAATGAAGGATGGCAGACTACATGATTTATCAAACCAATTAAAGCAAACGGACTCATCATATTCTCATGAGGGCGACAGTTCAAAGCTAAACACACCAGTTGTGTAGTTGTGTCTGTAATCAGTTTAATGCTCCGGAACACGTTTGTTTGACTGTTTTTGAGGTCGGGTCTTCACCCCTCACACACCAGCAGATTTTTGACTGATTTTAGATCGGTGTAGACTTTGCCCAACCAGGAATTGTAAGTAAAATCTGGCAAAAATAGTGCCCTAAATCTTAATTTGAGCCTGAGAGGGTCAAGTGAACTAACATCATAACTAAAAACATTCTGAAAATACATAGAGGACCCAAAAAAGAAAACAAACACAAGAAGAAAACTAACCCGACCAACTAACTAACCCATTCTGCACACAAAGAATTAACCTGCTGTCCTCTCTGTCTTGTATTTGTTACAGTTTGAAGGAAAAACCTCATTTGGGATGTCCGTCTTTAACCTGGGCAATGCAATCATGGGAAGTGGAATTCTTGGACTTGCATACGCCATGGCCAACACAGGAGTCATCCTATTTCTGTAAGTCCCTCAGTCATGATGATGATGATGATGATGCATTAAAACAAGAGTGCAGAGCCAACAGATTTAAAGCACTAGCTGAATTACAGCTCCCAAACTTCTGATTTAATTTGATCTCTGAGTTCAAGCGCGAATATGTATCAAACACAAACCTCCTAATGGTTTGTTTATTGTCTTGAATGAAATCAGCTGCAGCCCATTTTTTTTCACACAAATTTAGAATTCTTTGTGCTTTTGAAGATCAAATACATTAATTGTGCCGTAAACAAACACAAATACAGTCTTAGATGCAGACAATAACTACATTGTTTCCATGTAATTAATTCTGTGCTTTTAGACAGTGTGTACATAATTAATGAGCAGCATGATATTTAAAGTCTCTGCAGCTGCCTTGCATGACAGAATAATCACTTGGGATATTTTGGTCTTTCAGAAACAAATCTCAAAGGCAGCATCCATCAGTTTGTCTCGTAGCTTTTTCATTACACGCGCTGAGATGAAAAAACCTTAAAGAAAATGTAATTAATCTTACAAAGGGGCTTATTTTAAAGAGGCCATTCCATTAAAAACAGTTTTTCTGAGGTTTCTGTTGAATATTTTAGCTCTACAGGTGTTCTTACCTTCATAGTGGGTGTGAAAACAGGTCAATAACTTCTCTTTCAGTTTTAATCTGTCAAACTACGCAGGTGGTGATAACACCCGAGTTCTCCTGAGTCCGAACGGCCTGTATCTGTTTCGTCAAAACTCCTTTGCTCGTTAGTATAAACCATACCCAGCATGCTGCTGGCTAAAAGCTGTAGCATAACAAACAGGAAGAGACTACGTCTGCTGTTGCCATGTGCAGCGGTGCAGGAAACAGCATACCTTGCTCTGCTAGTTTGTTAGACAATCTGAGTCCAGCAAATTTAAATAATGAATATTAATGAGTTGCTGCCCGAAGCCTGACGAAACCAGCTGAATTTTGACGCAGATAGATTGAAAGGTCTGTTAATCAGTGTTTCCTAACGTTTTTTAGATATAAAATGTTTCATATTACTGGTTAATACTTAAGAAATACCCACAAAGTCCTGAAAGTGCCTGGGTAATAGAAAATCTTGACTATTGGCATATATAAACCCTTAAATAACTGCACTGGAATGAGTTTATAGAGATTTATGCTGGCTAGAGTTCAATATAACATCTTGTTGCTTTAGGACTTTTATTCTCTAAAATTACATCTTAAGAGCAGAAACAGTTACAGGAAGTCAGGCTGGTGTATTTCTGTGTTTAGGTCCTACAATGGCTGTTTGCTCATGAGTCTTCCTGCTGTAAACAGTAGCCAGAAATACTGTATGTATTTTGATTTTCTGGAGGGGGTGTGCCTGTAGGCTCAGTCAGACCCACCTGTACCGATGGACCTGCTTCGGAAGTTAGACTGCTTTCGTCCATTTTTTAAAGAAAAATAAATATAAATAAATCAAACATCAAAGTGCTGCCTAAAAATAAAAATTCCTACAATAGCAAAGTGAGCATTTCCTTTTCCCTTCAGGTTGTTTTGATGCTTCTTTGTGATGCTGTTTGTTACAGAAGAAGTATAGAAACTAGTTAAATTCAGGCGGATTTATCTAATCCTCTCTTTGTAACATGCTAAAGTTAAACAGAAATATAAATAAAATGTTCTGAGTTATTTATGAATTCAGACTTAATTTGCAGCTTTCTTAAAAACTTTCTTAAAACGCTTTCTCTGAGTAAGAATCAAACGAAGTTGAGAGAAAGTAAACGGTCTGTTTTGCTCAGTAACGTGGTCCTGTGATGTTTTGTAATGATGGTGTTTGACCATCATGTCTTAAGGATTTTCCCTCGTGCTAGAAAAAGCTCCTTACTTTGATCTGAGATGTGTGACTGTTTGCTGTTTGAACTGATTGAACTTAGTGTCACTGAGCGGCGGCGGCTGTGTCACTGGGTTAAACAGGAGCTAAAATTAATCCTCTAGTGAGCCGGCCCTACATCATTTATTTATACTATCACATGTAAACTGGTAGTACGTGACTTAGTGCACCTGCCCATCCTGTTGCAGATAAAAGGCCGTGTTTTTGTTTGTGTATCTGATCTTCTATCGAACAATAGAGAAGCTATTGAGGAACACAGGCAGGGTCTGTTTGGCAAAGAAATATTGTGAAATTTTCTGTGACTCCAGGCTTGTGATCGTCCCCCTTCACGCTTCTCCAGCATGCTGAATCATTCAGAGTCCCAGTTGTCTTTCTTGTGACTGAGCAGAAACTTTTCTAGCTCTGAGGGATAATTGATATTTATCCAGGCACCTCAGGGAGGACACGAGCTGACCTCAAATATTATCAGGTTAATGTTTCCGATTTTGTGAAAACACTCATAGTTAGACAATTAAACCTACGTATGTAATACATGTTCAGGAGTGTATCATATTTCTGTTTTGCCGGTGGTGTGATATGTTATATTCTTCAGATTTCTCCGTTGGTGCAGGTCAGAGGGTCAGTGGTCCTGGTCCGGGTGGGAATGCAGTGGGTTGGAATTTCCTGAGCAGAGCAACAGTCTCCCAAGTGTGTCAGTCTGTCTGACTTCAGCTGATCTGTCTTCCCACTAACACTTGACTGACTGAGTCCTCACCCTCAGCTCAGCTCAGCATTCTTCCACATAGTTTAAAGAAAAACTAACTGTTAACTGGCCAAGAGTTGAAGCTGAGGTGAAAGAGGGGCTGCTTAGTCTTTCAAAAAGGAGAGAAGGATTGAGAGAGTGTTTGTATGAGAGCGAAAGTTAATGTTGCCAACGGTAACGACCGAGGACTGAACAGTAAATAGCTGGAATGACGTGGATTAAGTCAGAAAAAGTCAAAGGATCAGGGGACCATTCAGGAAACTTTTCAAGCTGAGGATTTATACCACCAGTAAAACTCCAAGAACATTCTTGAAATCGCTTCTCAAACATTTGGCTCAGAAATAATTAAAAAGGGAAAAAAGGGACCTGCTCTGATTTCAGCCGGTACTTTACCACATCTGGTCAAATATTCTTGTTTCAAAATGTTTTAAAGTGTCTTATTGATGAACTCAGATCAGTCCAGATTTTTGGGTATGTTTGGAAAAATACACTCTTACATGCAATTGAATCAGTTTTGAGTTTAACACTTAAGTAGTTCAATCAAAAAGTGAAATTAAAGACAAACAATAAGTGTTCAATGAAAATGAATGAATGTAACCTGCTTGTGACGAACCAGGTTATGAGTGAGTGGCAATATGATCACAAACTTCTTTTAATTTGTGAGCATCATGATGACAGATAAGGAAACAAAATGTAGGTTTATTTCAGCCAACAGAGTCGTGGTATTCATCATTGCTGCAAAACCACATGAATTTTACAGGTTTTTCAAATATGATTCCATGTGCAAAAACACGTGACCATATTGGACACATGAAAAACAGGTACAGAACATGCATTTTGTGTGTGAATTTAACATATTTTTACATGTAAAAATTTAATTTTTCATGTTAAGTTCATGTCTTCTTACAGAGTTTCTCTATTATTGTTCAACTTAATAAAGAGTGAATAAATGTGTTTTTTCCCTCGCAAGTGGTGCATGTGTGTTAGTGTGAAGGAGGGCTGTGGGGGCTCTTGGGTCTCCGTGGCTCAGCTGGACCAACAGTCAGCAGTGAAGCAGGGCCTCAGGGTTTTCCAATCAAATCTATACACACCAAAAACATTTCATGTACACCAGCTGTAAAAATAGCCGACAGGATTCCCCATAGTGTAAGAATATAATGTAGAAAACTAAAGTTCCCTGTTGTTATTGAGAACAAAAAAACATTCCAAATGATAATAGATATTAAATGTATTTGTTATGAAAGTGACCAAGTTATACTGTTAATATAAAGGTATAATAATACTTAATTTCTTCTTTGTTTCAGGCTACTTCTAACAGCGGTGGCAGTTCTCTCATCATATTCTATCCATTTACTACTAAAGTCATCTGGTATTGTAGGTATGTATGCGTCCGCTCTTCTACCCCTGTCACTGGATTTGATCAATCAGAAGATTTACGCCCCCGACTGACAAATACACCAATTAAACACAGAAAGCATGAGTAACTTTCCAGGGAGAGTGTACAGTTGAGTTGAGAGGGCAAGTTTTTTTGCTCACCGTGCTGCGTTAACGCGCCTGAGAATAAGAATGAATACTCGCCATCAGAGCTTTCACAGGGATGTGATGTCAGAACAATATATACCAATTTATCACTGAGTATGTTTCAGATTATCATTTATACAGTACGTGTCAGATTATTATTATTGTGTTCTGTTATTGCAGTATTTCATCTGATAATCTCCACATATAATACGATCAATGATCATGATATCATGAGTTCTATGATATTTATATTACTGGGATGTTACGTGTTAAATGATCCCGACAAGTGTCATATTTCATGACAGGTTACCACAATATGTGTCCAATTATCACTATATCTGTGAAGATAAATATCACGATATAACAGATTATCAGAATGTGTATCACATTATCATACGTGTGAGATTTTTGTAATACACGGCAGGTTCTTACACTACGTGATCTACTTTTTAAGCTGCATGATTAAATGTACAGTCTATTACAATGTTAATGTAGCACCTGTGTTTGTGACGCTTGTGACTCAGGTATTCGTGCGTATGAGCAGCTCGGCTACAGGGCCTTTGGGACCCCGGGTAAGATGGCGGCAGGTATTGCCATCACATTGCAGAACATCGGAGGTGAGCTCACATGACTTGTCCTCGCATGTGCACATATGGACGTTTTTCTAAATTTCTTGGAATCATGCCAAAAAATAATCCTGTTATCCTGAGATTAAAATATATTGTCTGCATTTTGTGTTCTGTTTATTTTAACAAGTAAATGAACATTTCAGTGGTATTTATGTCTCTGCTCCACAGCAATGTCCAGTTATCTTTACATAGTCAAGTATGAGTTTCCTTTGGTCATCCAGGCATTTCTGAAGGTGGATAATCCTGCAGGGTGAGTAGTGAACACACTATATAACAATGCACAGGTGTGGTTAAGTTTGCACATACTGATTTTCTAAATAAATGTTACAGCAAATAAATGAGTTTGATCATTTCTGTCATAATGATGGAACCAAAACAGACTCATGAGCTAGACCCTGAAACTGTAAACAGTAATGAGAAAGATG